>SNQJ01S0008991.1:143499-154488 GCA_010110895.2 Picea sitchensis
CATTATTGTAAGTTGATTCATCTTGAGATTAATAAAAGAATACTTTTCCCGTCCCAATACACGAGTGATATATATTTTATTCAATTTATGCTTAATCTCTAACCCTTAGGTAGAAAAATAGCATGCATGCGTAGTGTTTTGTCTTGATTGCAGGATTGTCTTTGGAAGGAGCAGCGAAAGCAAGAAGATAAAGTGCAATGAAGGATCTACATCAAACATCGATATAAAAGGTTAGTAGGTATTTTCCATGCTTGTGTGTGAAAAAGGGGTTTGAGCATTGGGGTGATAGGTTAAAAGCGTTTTATTTGAGGTCATGATCTGCATACAAGTTCAGCCCTAGCTTGTTAGTCTGTAGGGTATTATTTCCCAACAACAGCATGTTCCTCCCTCACTTGTTTGGTGGGTTTTCATCCCGATTTACTTGCAAGATTTCTTCTCGGTCTTTATTTTCTTGTCCTTCTTCCCTCTAATGTTTTGTTTTTGAATTGTATTTGGCATCTAAAAAGGAAATTTCAATGTATTTGAATGTGTCTACATATTCCAATCGAGATCCAAGAGGGTTGGAGATTAAGGAAATGGTGGGGCTCTCTTTTGATTTCAGGGGCGTTTCACTTGAAGTAGATGAAGGTGGAGGGAGAATTTGGACTAAAGGTTTCTCTTGACTTGTTATTCCAACAACAAGGGGAACATGGGATTCCTCCTCCACATAATCCTCCAGCTGAGACAAAGACTTGCACCTATTAGATGGGGTGGGTTTTTTTTCCAGAGCATTATTGGCTTCTTTGATAGGTGATTTCAACCCAACGTTGGAAGGGCCTACTATTGAGGGACTGACTTATTATCCTTTGTTATCTCCAAGGCCCATTTGTTTTTAAGCCACTTGCCATTTCTCCTCTCTTCCAATGTTGGGTGGGGCATGTTCCTCCTTCTTGCAGTTCCTTGCAAAATTTCCATATTCACAGCAGATTTTACATTCGAAGGGTAATTGTTCATAGTCTAGTTGTTGCACATGCTCCTAGTTGCATCAGGTGAAAACCATTGCTTCATGGATCCCTTTCTCTAGGTATACTTCTACACATATTCTTGCACAAGGGTAAAGGCATTCCTTTGGTTCTGCATGGTCTATGTATTTACGAATGGAGTTTCCAATGCTTCTAAATGTATCATCATTCCAACAATGTAGGGGAAGATGTGACAATCTTACCTGAAATGGAACAACTAAGGGTACATCATTCTCAGAACTAAAATTTGGGGTTCATTAGTTCAGATACATTTCTCTTGCTCCTAAAAAATATTTTCTACTTCAAAATATTAGGTCCCTATCTTCCTTCTGTTTGAAGAGAAAAGAAAAAAAACCTCTTCTTTAGAAGCAACAACTCAGAGAACCTTTGATGAGGGGTTTCCAATTTTTTTCCAACCAGAAAGAAACTATTTTCGGAGATGAACAAATGCTGGTAAATTGGCCTATCATCCCTCTGTCAGCAAGGGCCAAATCTTTCCTTCTTTTGGCTAAGGGGGGAATAGTTGCCTTGATCATTTTGTGGAGATTTTTCATGAACTTAGTAGGTTGAGTTTTCAAATCCTTGACAAATGCAGAAAATATTGCCTGAAAGGAAAGCACTTCATTATCTAGAAGGGGCAGAGGACCCCTCCCCTTGCACATGAACATCGCTACTAGAAATTAGGGTTATGAACACCAGTGCACACAGAGCTTAGGATGAAACTGAATCCAAAAAAAAAAATGAGCATTCGTTATTATCAGATAGTTAAAATATGATTTTAGAGTTAGTGAATAAAATGTCTTAAAGGATATGAACCTACTATCGACACTTGATTTTCTTGGAGGTGCTAAAGAAAAAGGGTAGAGTTCTTCCCTTGGGAACCAGAAATATTTAATAATAGAAGAGGCATCAAGGAGAAAGGAAGGGAAAGAGGGAAAAAAGAGGAGTTGTAATTTCCAATTAGTGGATTTGATTTGTGAACTTGGTTTTGAAATTTTGTAAACAAGTCAAGTTTGGATACAGGTTATAATAAATCAATCCATAGTTATCCACTTAATTCTAGTCACACGATGAATATGGAGGAAAAATTATATATTTAATCATGTAAAGAGAAAACAAACGATTATATTTTTCGTCTAAATAAATACTATAAAATGATAGCTTAAAAAAAATCATTTAATTAAATTGAAAAAATAAATAATTTCACCTCGCTATATAAAAATTTATTTACCGATATCTTCCATTCTAAGTTCTTTATATCTTTTAATTCATAACTGAGAAGGGGATGACCAAACACTCATTCGTAACTTATACAATATGATTTAATTCATAATTTAGAAGGGGATGACCAAACACACATTCGTAACTTATACAATATGAAAATAAAACTAAAAATCAAATAATGAAAGGTTCATACTTACAAGTGCAACACAATAATTGTGTGATTAATATCTCAATCTATGATAAGTATCGATTTTCATATTTTCTTGTTGCACTTTGGATGGTGCTCTCGGTTATAATTGACGAATGAGACAAAGTAGATTTGTAATAGTTTTTGGAAATCCTTTAGGTCATCAACGATTTAGGAATATCGTGTTAGTTTGCATGGATCTATAGAAAATTGCAAACATCCAATAGGGTGATTTGAAGTAAGAATTTCTTTGGAATTATGTGACCAATTTAAAAATAACGATTTGAAGTAAGAATTTCTTTGGAATTATGTGACCAATTTAAAAATAACTCTAAGATGTTTGTGGTCAAATTTCCCCCCCCCCAAAAAAAAACTATTAACCAATATTAATAATGTTTATTTTATAGTAAAAACTATTAATCAATGTTTATAATGTTTATTTTATAGTAGTTAAGAATAAGAAAAAAATTATTCATTAAATTATTTTGACTTAATACATCTTGGGATGTAAGTTAGAAACCAACATGTATCTAATTCTAATTTTTTTCTAACTAATTTTGGTTCTAACTAAGGGGGTATATCCCATTGGTGTATCCTAATTTAATCTCAAGAGTATTCCTTATATCTCTTGTTGTTTGGACATTAAATATAATATATTTTGAAATTTTGTTTTAGAACCATGTTGGGGGTACTAACATTAATAATATAGTAGTTATTATTGGTCAAGAATGAATTAATATTGGCAAAGGAAATAAAGAGAACGCAGTTAGATATGCATTATCATAAGATGTTTAAATTTTATTCAAGGAATTATTAACGGGTAGACTTCAATATTCAAAATCATAACAAGTTGTGGAAAACAACGTCCATTTAATTAACGAAATAGAGAAGAAAACCCTTTATTCTTGTGAAGTAAAATTTATTTATATTATATTGTTGTAATTTTAGTATTATGAGCAAGGTATCCGCATAAAGTTTATATAAGGTTACACAATAGGGGGAATAAAGTTTATATAAGGTTACAAAAGAGGGGGAATGATATAGATGAGAATAAGCATATTCACATCGTTATAGGTATGTTGAAGTATTTAAAAACATGTGATAACTTATATATGAGAAGAAGTTTATTTTTTTGCATATTTAAATCGTCAATAAAATTTCTATTAAAGTAGTATTGACAAAGATATGAGAAAGATATGAGAAGATGATGTGGAGACAAAGGTTTCATATAAGGATTTTTCAATAAAACTCATAATCAAATAAATTAAGGTTATACATGAAAATATTAAAATAAAAAAGGGAAATCTATGTGGATCAATTTGGGCCTCGGGAGACCAATGCAATCAATCCTACAAATAGGGGAGACTCACCATGTTTTCATGGATCAACTAAGCCAAGGTGACAAAAGAACAGAGTCATACATAGTATAAAAACAAAGAGTAAAACACACATAACAAAGATATTTCTAGCAACAACTAGCAATAAAGGGATTCCACCTTTTAGCAAAGAGATGGGGGAGACCACTCAAAAGGAATAGAAGATATGACTACCCTAACCATACAAGAAGCAAGAGAGGTAGGGTGGCAACCCACCATCAATGTAGTGGGGAAAGAGGAAGGGTTTAAACCTATCTTGAATAGTAAGGGTACAAAAGGAACAAAAGGATATGGTGTAATTGCATTGTGCACAACCAATGAAGCAACAATCACAACACTAGTAAGAGAAGAGGCCTAAACATGTGTGAAGATAAAATGTGAGGATGCCCAGACACTACCAGCAAAGTAAGGATCCATGAGAGGAGTAAGAGAAGAAGTTCTAGGCATGGATCTGACCCTAGTTGCTAACCAAGCTTCATAATCAAATGATGGTTTTATGCAATCATGGTTTTAGGCTTCATATATATGACCACTATGAGGAAAGGAGGACTCAAAGAGGATGGAGAATGTATAGGAACATTGGAACAGGATTTACCTTAGCGATTCACTCTAATAAGATCCACAATAAGAGGAGGATAAGTGTCATGCTTAATAATAATCACTTCTCCATTAAGGACATTAGGAATGTCATGTTGACAAAAGTCAACTTGTCTCAAGGGAGATGATTGTAGGCTCTTTAGAGAAAACATTGCAACGTCATTTCTCTCTAGAATATGACAACATTTTGCACTATGGGTGTCAACCTTGTGGAAGTAATCACACAAGTTGGTATCTCTATCAAATGTTGAGGGAAATGATACTTGTCTAGGAGAATAAGGAGCAAGTTAGAAGGATAACTTGGAGTTTTCCTTTTAAAGATATTTACACTTGGTAGTTGAGTGAGTTTCAAGTTTTTGGTATCCATACCAATTCACCTAATTGGGAGAAGTGGGTTGGTCACATGTGTTAGGAGTTGCATGATAAATTGTGAAGGAAACAACCTCAAATGTGAGCAAAAGCCTCAGAGAAGGAGAGGACCCACGTGATGTTTCTCCTCTATAGGAAGGAGGCACATAAGGTGAAAGCATGGGTTCATTGTTAGTACCTTGAGAGGTCGTAATCAGAGGGAGATTATGGATGATGGGGATCTCTTGGAAGGATCATAAAGTTCCTAATATATTTTCTTAGGTCCTAGAAATAAGTCTCCACATGGGACATGAGTTGGTCATATGTCCAACATGGTAGGTCATGTTGCATTCACACTTGGAAAGAGTGGTAGGAACTTGCATTTCCACTTAGATAAATGTAAGGAACACAATTTCATGATAAACTTGGGTGATACCATATGTATGTGTCAAGTTATAGGGAGGTTCTAAAAACCTCCATAATAAATTTGGCTCATAGTGAAAGGAGTGGGTCATATGTTTACTAATTGAGGAAGCACTATTGAAGGAAATCTGTGGTTAGGGTCTCAGTTGGGGTGTTGAATAGGGAATCTTGTCACTCAACAACTTAGGTGTGCACATCCTGAGCCAAGTTAAACATAATTATTTTGAGTGATGGAGGCCAAATTAGAGTCTTCCCTATGGAATAATTCATTAGAATTTAGATATAAGGTCATATTACTGAGAAACTAGAGAAAATATTCTCCATACCCTAAGAGAATAAAGAGACAAAAAGGAGGAAGCCTCACACTTGAAAAAATAATAGGGTTGGTGGGAAGTCCTTGATGGGAGCTCCAAAAATGTAACATAGTGGTTAGATTGAATACAAATAAGGGGAAATAATAATACAAACACTTGAAGGGAGGAGAAATGGAAACCCTTGATGAATTCAACAAAGATATTTGAATCTCATTCAACTCCATGCCATGAAAAATCTCCCCATTTTTATTCTAAAAATACAAGTCTCCAAAATGATGCAACACACACACACACACAAAACCTACCAATGACAATACCAATTGGAATATAAATATAGCCCTTAGTTGAGAGGTTCTCTCCCTATAATTTGGAAATAGTAATCCTTCATGAAAGTGGGGTTGAAAGGATCCAATAAATACCCACAAGGAAAAAAAGAAGATCCAAACTCAAATGGGATTAAGAATAGGAAGAATTCAACCAATGGGGAGGGAACAATCATAAGGTAAATAATTACTAAGAGGGGGATGATGGAGATGGTAAATGTAGGTGGTTCAAGTGCTTAAGTACTCAAGGTGGGATCCATTCTTTTTAAAAATATAACAAAATTTTGGTAATATTTGAGTGGAAAAAATACTTTTTTGTGAAACTAAACAAAGTTTAAAATAGGGTTATTTATAGGAAAATTAAACCCGCAATGGTGCACAAGGCACATTAAATATCMCTTTGAGGAAAACTTGGAGTTYCCAACTCCTTATTCGTAGGTCAAACATGGGAATCCATTGATCCTTAGTAGATCTGTGAGTTTCTCACTAGGCATGGAGTTGACCCTAGTTGATAACCAAGCTTCATAATCAAATGTTGGGTTTAKGCAATCATGGTTTGAKGCTTCAGATATATGACCACTATGAGGAAAGGAGGACTCAAAGAGGATGGAGAATGTAGAGGAATATTGGACTAGGATTTCCCTTAGGGAATCACTCTAATAAGATCCACCATAAGAGGAGGATAAGCATCATGATTAATCATAATCACTTCTCCATTAAGAACATAAGGAATGTCATGTTGATAAAAGTCAACATGTCTCAAGGGAGATGATTGTGGGATCTTTAGAGAAAACACTGTAAACACTATGGGTGTCAAAATTATGATAGTAATACCACACCTTGGTCTCTGTATCAAATTTTGAGGAAAATTATACTTGTATAGGAGAAGAAGGATCATGTTGAGAGGATCACTTGGAGTCTTCCTTTTGAAGAGATTAACACTTTCTAGTTGAGTGAGTTTGAAGTTTGTAGTATGCATACCAATTCACCTACTTGGGAGAAGTGGGTTGGTCATATGTGTTAGGAGTTGCATGATAAATTGTTGAGGAAACAACCTCAAATGTGAGGAAAAGCCTTAGAGAAAGTGAGGACATATGTGATTCGTGTCCTATTTATGAAGGATGAACATAAGGTGCAAGCATGGGTTCATTATTAGTATCTTGAGAGGTCATAATCAGAGGGAGATGATGGATGATGTGGACCTCTTGGGGGGGTCATAAAGTTCCTAAGATCTTGTCTTAGTTCCTAGAAATAAATATCTGCATGGGACATGAGTTGGTCACATGTCCAAAATTCTAGTTCATGTTGCATGCACACTTGGAAAGAGTGGTAGGAACTTGCATGTCAACTTGGATAAAGGGAAGGAACAAAATTTCATGATAAACTTGCATCATACCATATGTATGTGTCAAGTTGGAGGGATGTACTAAAAACCTTCAAGATACATTTGGCTCGTAGGAAAAGGAGTGGGTCCTATGTTTAATAATTGAGGAGGCATTGTTGAAGGAAATCTTGGTCTAAGGTCTTGAATGGGGTGTTGAATAGGGAAGTTTGTCGCTCGAGCACTTAGGTGTGCACATTCTGAGCCAAGTTAAACATAATTATTTTGAGTGATGGAGGCCAAATTAGAGTCTTCCCTATGGAAGACTTGATTATAATCTAGATATAATATCATGTCATTGATGAAACTTGGGAAAATTGTCTTCATAACATAAGAGAATAAAGAAACAAAAAGGAGGAAGCCTCACAGTTGAAAAAATAATAGGGTTGGCGGGACTGCTTGATGGGAGTTGCCAAAATGTATCACAGTGGTTAGATTGAATACCAATAAGGGGAAAGAATAATAAAATAACTTTAATGGAGGAGAAATGGAAACCATTGATGAATTCAACAAAGATATTGGACTCCCATTCAACTCCATGCCATGAAAAATCTCCGTATTTTTCTTCTAAAAATACAAGTCTCCAAAATGATGCAATATTACACACACACACACACAACCTACCAATAAAAATACCATGTAGAATATAAATATAGCCCTTAGTTGAGACTTTCTCTCCTTGTAAGTTGGCACTAGTAATCCTTCATGAAAGTGGGTTTGAGAGAATCCAATAGATACCCACAAGGGAAAAAATAAGATTGAAACTAAAATGAGATTAAGAATAAGAAGAATTCAACCAATGGGAAGGGAACAATAATTAGGGTAAATAATCACTATGAGGGTGATGATGGATATGGTAAATGTGGGTGGTTTAGGTGCTTAAGTACTCAAGGTGAGATCCAATCTTTGTAAAAATATGACAATTTTTGTAAGATTTGAGAGGACAATATTTTTTGTGAAACTAAACAAAGTTTAAAAGAGGATTTTTTTGTAAGAAAATTTAACTCACGAGTGTGCACAAGGCACACTAAATATCCCTTTGAGGAAAAGTTGGACTTCCCAACTCCTTATCCATATGTTAAACTCAGGATTCCATTGATCCTTAGTTTATCCACGAGTTTCTCACTTGAAAAATCCCCTTTGATCCACCTAGCCACTAGATGTGGGCATGCATCTACTTGTACGACCTACATATCACATGCTAGAGAGAAAGAGGGAGAGGTGAAGATCAATTTTAACCTTGTTTAATGCTTGTGTGCACCTGAAATGATTATGTGGGCATTAGCAATCTCAAGAAGCCAACTCTAACTAAAATAAGTAGAATAGATCAAGACAAAATACTAAGGTTCATCTATGGGAAGGAGAGAATTCCTAGACAACAAAACTATCAAGGAATGAGAAAAGTCCAAAGACCAATCTAAGAAAGTGTCAAAAGTGACATTTTCTAAGTACTAGACATCAAATGAGGTAAGCACATTCATACATCAAGAATTAAGCAAGGGGGTAAACAACAGGGAAATAAAAATGCCAATAATCTATCTTGAGATGCTAGGAGGCCTCATGGTCATGTTTTGTATTTGATTTCAAGGATGTGAAATCCTTGAAATAACACTATTAAGTTAAC
This sequence comes from Picea sitchensis, assembly GCA_010110895.2. Classification (NCBI taxonomy): domain Eukaryota; kingdom Viridiplantae; phylum Streptophyta; class Pinopsida; order Pinales; family Pinaceae; genus Picea; species Picea sitchensis. The sequence goes on from SNQJ01S0008991.1 coordinate 152,298, forward strand.
ATAATCTGAGTCTCTATGTGTTGGTTTTACATATAAATGTTAGTTATTTGATTCGTGCAAGGAAAAATTATCTTATCTTCCCCACCAATATAAGGAGCTTTGATTTTCGATTGGAGGATTTTATTTGTGAACTTGATTTTGAAATTTTGTAAATAAATCATTTGGATATTACTTTTTATAAATTAATTAATTGACAGTTATCCATTTAATTGTAGTCACAATATGCATATGAAGAAAAAATTGTAAATTTAATCACCAAAAGGAAAGCAAATAATTATATTTTTTCTTTTAAATAAATATTATAAAGAAAGAAATTTTAAAAGTCATTTAATAAAGTAAGAAAATAAATAATTTTACCTTGCTATGTCAAAATTTCTTTAGAAATATCTTCCATCCTAAGTTATTTATATATTTTAATTCATAATTGAAAAGTGGATAAACAAACACACATTCCTAACTTATATTATATTATAGTATAGAAATACAACAATAGTGATAAGTAATCAAGTTCTAAGATATGCAAATAATGAAAGGTTCAAGGGTTAAAAACTCACCAGTATAACATAATAATTGTGTGATTAATAATAATTATCTGATTAATATCTCAATATATGATAAGTACCTATTTTTATAAATTTTTAGATTTTTTTAATTGCATTTTAGATAGTGCTCTCAATTATAAATGACAATGAAACAAAGTTGATTTGTCATAGTTTTTGAAAATTCTTTAGATGATAAAGAGTCTCAGAATATTGTGTTAGTTTCCATGGATCTATAGAAAATTTAAAATAACCAGTAGTGTCAATTGAAGTAAGGAGTTTCCTTGGAATTTTGTGACAAATTTCTTAAAAATTAAAAAAAATATATATTATTTTTAGTATTTTAATATAGTAGGGATAAATGAATAAAGAGGATGGATCACATTGGTATATCCTAGTTTGAATATCAACAATATTCCTTATATGCATTAACTATCATTTTTGTTTATTATCATTAAATGTAGAAATGTTTTATAGATATATCCTAGTTTGAATATCAAGAGTAGTTCTTATATGCATTAACTATCATTTTTGTTTATTATCATTAATATTTTTTATTGTTTAGATATTAAATATAAAAATGTTTTATATTTAGATTTTTTAAAGATCCTAACATTAATAATAGTAGTTATTAATGGTTGAGAGTAAGTTAATATTAGCTTATATATATATATATAGAAGTGGTGATGATAGTTGTAGTTAAGCATGGAAATAAACTAGATTGTGGTTATATGCATTATTATTACATATTCAAATTTCATTCAAGGAGCTATTGTGGATTTCAATATTCAAAATCATAATAAGTTTTGGAAAATGAAGTCCATTTTAATTTACGATATGGATAAGAAAACCCTTTATTTTTATAAAGTAAAATTGGTTTCTATTATATTTATCTATTTGTAATTTGAAGTATTACAAGGAGCAAGGTTTCTCATAAAGTTTATATAAGGTTACACAATAGAGGGGAATGATGTAGATGAGCACAAAAATAGTCAAATAATACATGGTGGAAGTAACTTGAATTAAAAACTCATGATAACTTGTAGGAAGAAGTAGTCTATTTTCTTGTATATCTAAATAATTAATAAAATCACTAAAGTATTATAGCCGAAGATACAAGAGGAAACATGGAGTGGAAGAAAACCATCTAGTAGACTTATATGTATATTTAGAAGAATAACCTATGCTCATATATTTAAACAAAAGTGAGACATATAACATATTGTGAAAATGTTTTCTTCTAGGAAACAATGAAGAGACGAAGAAAACCATGGAAGAAACAAACATGACACAAGTAAGAGAAGAGGCTTATATTTCATTCAAATAAATGAACATGAAATTTTCATTCAAATAATATAATTTATATTTCACATATATATTTATAAAAGTTTAAAATGAATTTCAATTTATATTTTTATCATTTTTTATACAAAAAAAATTTAAATGAACATAAAATTCGCATTCAAATAATCCAATCTATAGTTCACATATATATTTATATATTAACAAAATAAACAAAAGTTCAAATAAATTCTTTGAACTCTATTTTACATTTACTTAAAGAGGTTGTTTACCTACATTCAAACACTATATCATTACATTGAACAATACAATGACATATATGACCTTGTGGCATTCAAATACTATACCAA
>SNQJ01S0008992.1:30028-73181 GCA_010110895.2 Picea sitchensis
CTTGGTTGATGCAAATGTTTGAGAGTTTTCTTGGTGATTGATCTTGGTGAGTAGATCCAATTTGGTTGATAATATTGTTGTGATAGGTTGTTTGGAAAGGTTGTCGTGACAGGTTATTTGCACAGGTTTGGTGCATGGTTGATGCACTTGTTCATGGTATAGGTTGAGGTACAGGTTGGTGCATGGTTGATGCACTTTTTTATGGTACATGTTGATTACAGGTTGATGCATGGTTGATGCATGGTTCAGGTTATTGGTACATGTTGTTTTGTGTAGGTTGATTGGTACATGTTTACAACAATATATCTCACAGTGATAGTGTGACAATGGTTCTATCATTCTACTTTTACCTCAGGGTGGTTGGATGGGGCAAAGACAGTTGGTTGTAGCCACCTTCTGGTTGTAGCCAGGGAACATAGGGGGTTGTATCCTCCTTCTGGTTGTAGCTAAAGAATTGGGGAGTTGGAGCTTCCCTCAGGTTGTAGCCTGAGAAACTAGGGGTTTGGAGCCTCCTTCCAGTTGCAGCTGGAAAATAAAGGAAGTTGGTGCTTCCAATGAATGTAATTCTTAAAGACATATAAGACAAATCATTCTGTGGTTTTCTCCCGCTTTGGGTTTCCACGTAAAAACACTGGTTTACTGTGTATGTGTATGATTTCTCATTTGTTCATTGTTTATTACTCTGCAACTATTGGATGATAATGCTACATTGACATGACACTTGCATATTTTGGTTAAAGAGGATTGAATTTATCTATTACTGATTCAACCCCCCTCTCAGTAATCCAACAATTTTTTCACATTCACCTCAAGGATAATCTTTGGTTGTTGTGTTAGCTTAAACTCTTAATTTGTGAGAGTATGTATGTTTGAGTAACCACCTCACTACCCAAATTGTTTTTTTAAACAAGAAATATGGAATATGTCATGTAGTATTTCCTTGTTATAAATGTCTAGTGCATAAGCCACATCATCCATTTTTTCTCTCTTTGTAGAGGACATAGAACTTGGGTTGAATCTTGGTCTTACCTTTTTACCGAATAAATATCTGCTTGTAGGAGATGTGAAATTAGATAAAGACCATATCTTCAATCTCAAAAGTGTCTTTGTGAGTAGCGATTTTCAACTTCTTGTTACATCCTATTTGCTAGCATAAACAAGTTGTCCTTTAGAATGCTAAATATGTTTGTATTTCTTGTAGCACGTAAGTTGTTATATAAACTTTAATAGTTTATATGAACCAAACCTTAGGTCATTTTCCATTCCCATGAATCTTCATAGGTCATTATTGTTCTTCAATGGTGTCTAGTTGACAATCATTGGAATCTTTTTTGGATCGATTCTTAGTCCATCTCGTTTCACACAAAATTCAAGATAAGTAATTTTTTTTGTCCAAATGTCCACTTATTCAAATTTATAAGTAAATTCTCTTTGTGCAATGTTGCAAAAACTTGGTTCAATTTTTGCAAATGGGCTTTCTAAATTTTACTAAAAACAAGTATATCATTCGAATACATGATTACAAAAGAGTCAAGATAGGGTCTGAGAAATTCATTCATCATTCCCACTAACATTGCAAAGGAGTTAGTAAGACCATAATTCATCACCAACCATTCAAATAGTCCATGGAACATGTTGAAAGTGATCTTCCATATCTCTTCCAACTTGATATGAATTTGGTTGTAACATTATTTTAAGTTGATCTTACTAAAATACTTAGCTATCTGAAGTTCATTTATTGGTTCATCAACATACAACAATGGATACTGGTTCTTTGTTCTAAGAGTCAATGGTCCATGCACATTATCCATGCACCGTATTTGGAGTAAGAACTATTGTTGACCCACTTAGAGATGAGCTAGGTTGAATATAGCCTTTGTCCAATATCTCTCGAATTTGGATCTCAATTTGTTCATTTCCCAACAAATAGGGTCTACATAATGCCTTATTCAGGAGAACAACTCCTTATTGCAAGTCCACAAAGTGCTATATTTCATAGCTAAGAGGCATTCCATGGTATTTTTGAAATAACTTGGAATAACAAATTGATAACTTGTCTAGATGCATTTAATCCTTTTACCTTTCTTATCATATATATTTATGCATGGTGATTCTTCAAGGTCCGTGTGCCCTTTCTTTAAGAGTGCCACTCTCTTCTCTTTCTTGGGTTGCAATACTAGCAAGGAAAACTAGCTTGGAGATTTGATCGATCTGTCCACCTCAATAACTGAAACAAGTACTAAGGGTTTTGGATCCTTTGTGCTATCAATGAGTGACTTTGGATATCCTCAATAAGTATGTACTAGTTTAAATGACTTTGATAGAGAGCATGCCTATCCCACAAGTATGGATTTCCAAGAACCACACCACATACATAAAATAAAACAACACTGAACTCTAATTCATTAATATAATTAGATGAGATGATGAAATTTATCTTACACTTGCGTTGGGATGCACAAGTCCTTGTTCCTACCAATCAAAACCAAGGACTAGGGTTAACTATGCATAATTGTAGGAAGGTTTTGAATCCTTCACTACTACTTCCAAGATAAGATCTCATTGGCCACTAGTAACAACAACTAATTTGTTACAAGATACTTATTAATATGGAACTTAATGGAGAATAATTTCTCACTCAACACATTCACAATGCACAATTCCATCAAATAAATTCCTTTTGATGCATGTCATGTATAGATATTTCCTTTTCTCTCTACTTTGGCACACTCAAATTTTGGTGCTTCTCTATATGTATCTTCCAACATTTATCCTTGGAGTGCCTAGAATGCTTGCAATAATTGCAACATGGATTTTTTATTCAATGTGTCCATCCTTTTGGAAATTTAGAACCATTCTTTTGCTACACTGTCACACTTAATGGTTTTTTTTAGCACACCATTTTTAGTGACTAATGCATCTTAAGCATTGCAAAAACTAAAGGTTCACTCATTGATCTCTCAATAAATATAGTTACATGACTTTCCCTATTGAAATCCATCCTACTATTCTAGAGTCTAATCCAAAGTCATGCAATCATTGAAACAAAACAATTAATCCTGTCTTGTGTGCATATTTAGAGATTTATCAAAGTGGACTATATTAAGTAAAATTTTATTAATGACATGAACCCTTAAAGCGAATCCTAATATTATTAAAGGCTTCCTTTGGGTCATCTCAAAGGATGTTTTGTACATCTTATTGTTATGCTAACATTTTATCTCCTATTCTAGGGTTACCTATTGTGATATATCTTCTAAATTCCACAACAACATCTTATAACAAGATTGTTTTTATATATTAAAATAATATTTTGGATCAAGGATGTATCATAAAGAGTTATATATTAAAAATCATAATGAAACAGATGTAACTCATAAAGAGTTATATATTACACTTGCAACATCACCACTGTATCCATAAGTAACCACAAATGAAAAAGTTTCTTAAAAAATAAATACAGAAAGAGTTCATTTGAAATATCATTCAAGAAACCGATAAATCAACTGCGCATGTAGATAAGTCCCATACACAACTGAACAAATTCATGGCTGCAAAAATTGCCTTCTGTCCTTTATTCCATGAGATAAGAGTATCATCAATGTTACAATGGGAAAAATGATTCACTCTATCACATGGAGCTCTCTTTTATAGAATAAGAGAGTCTCTTAAAATTCTGTAACTTCCAAGGTCACAGTTTCATCTCTTTGTTTCAACTAATTTCATCCTATCTATAATTCAAATAAAATTCACAATTTAATTTATCAACATATAATGTTCATAAATACAAAATTATGAAGACTTCTCAAAAGCTAGCTTCGCCTTGTAGGTGTTCCATAAGTCATATGATTTGGTTATCTCTTCAATTCTGTTAAGTTTCATTCTCTCTATTTGCAAATCCTTATCATATATCATGTCAACAACTTCTCGCTTAAGATCTCTATGAACTCTTTTGATGTAGGTGTCTGTTGCAATGACCAACTTGACTAGTTTTACCAAATACTCATTCAAAATTTATTTTTTTATCTCCTTGAGTTAATCAATAACTTGATATCTATAATATTTGTTCTACTCTACTTCTGCAATCCTCAATTTACTAAGGCCTTCCTGATTCAAATAATCCATGATTGACATTTCAAATAATTCCAATAAGTCACCAACATAATTCCAAATCCTAGAGCAACCCTTGGTGGTAACCTCTATGGTCTCCTTGATGTCTTCGAATGATATCTTCTAGCTATCCAAAAAAACCTGAGTTTTTTAGTATTCTCTTTTGGTTAATCTAAAAATATCTATAGGAGTTTCTGTGTGAAAGCCTTGCCAATCCAAAATCTTATCAAACACATGTTGATCAATATCATATTGGCTCTTTTTCTCATCCATATGGTCATATAACATGTCTATATCTTTATGGAAATATTGGATCTCATTCAATTCATTAAAGAAGCTCTTTTGGGCCTCTCTCATGTTTTGATTGGTAAGATTGGCCTATTTTTTTATAACTTCCAATGCATGGGTCTCCCTAATGATAATCTAATGATATCTTTTAGATCGGCTTCGAATATTTGTACTTTGTTTCTAATTCCAAGATTCTGTGTTTTTGCTGCTCATAAAGACTTATTTTTTCTTTATGTTTTGCTGCTAACTTTTCCATCTCTTGTGAATGTACCTTTTTGAGAGTTTCTATCTCAAATTTATGAAGCTAATCCTTCTGGTCTTCCAATTTTTTGAATTCATTTTCTAATTGACCATTTTGCTGCTACAAATACTATTCTATGGTCACCACTTTGGTCTTATAGGACTCCTCCAAAGCATTGATTTCATCAACATTGATAGTATTGCCTCCTACAAATGCACTTAGAGTAGAGGTTGTATTACTTTGATTTTTTTGGGGATCTTGTTCTCCAAGATTCCATTCAATTACCTTGTTTGGAGTTTCCTTTTTTGGATCCTCTTCTATCCTCTATCTCTTCGATGACCTCTTGGAAATCCCTCTTTTGTATTTGTTGAAAAAATACTCTCCGAAAGGTACCACAACATCATCAAAACCTACCAACTGAGAGGAGAAATAAGAGAAACTAGCTGGTATTGTATTTAATCGGGTGCTAGGGTGTATAGGAGAATCAAGCAATGTGATTGCCTTTGCAGTGCTAGGGATAGCCCCTTTTCCTTTGTATTCCTCCATTTTCCTCTTCTTTTGTCTCTCTGCTTCAACTGTCTCCTCTTATTTATTTTTCCTCTCTTCCTCTTCTTTCTTCTTGTCTTCCTCCCTTTTCTTGTTTTCCTCTTCTACAACCTTTCAAGTTGCTTCCTCTTCATTTTTCTTATCTTCAATTCTCTTCCTTTCTTATGATTTAATATTTTCTTCCTCTGCTTTCTGTATGGCTTCTTCTTCTTCTTCTTACTGCTTCTTCGCTTCTTCCTTCTTTTGTTGCTCTCTTTTCCTCAATTCCTCCTCTACCTCTAAAGCCTTCTTTTCATGTTCTCTTTCTTTTTCTACCTAAGCCTTTTTCTTGGCCTCTTCTTGTTGTTTTTCAGTGGCTAGGAAGTACTCTCTTTTTTCACTAGCCATTTTATTTCTCTTCTCTTGGTCAACATGTATCTTTTCTTTTTCTTGGATGTCATGGATATTAGCTAAGACTTTTTCAAAGGCCATAACTCCCAAGAATAGGGTATCCAAAATATCTGGACCTTGTTGGAAGGGAGGTATCAATCTCAAGGTTATAAGATGTTCTCCTACCATGCCTCTGGGATCATGACCTTTAGGGACACTTGTACAAAAAAAAAACTCCTTGAGAGCTGATGCTTCCTTTTTGGCATGGGGGACATTTAGTAATATAAAGGCTCCCACTTTGAGAGGGAACTTTGTCCATAGTCATTTGGAACTAAAAGACAAAAATGCAGTAATCCTTACTTCCACTATTTGATATGCAATGTCCCTCATAATTACTTTGTTTGGGACATATTTGGGTAGTATATGTGGAGGAAAAATTCACCCTAACACCATGATATATGTATTGTGTTTCTCCATATACTAGTCTCCTATATCCCTGATAGCTTCAATGGCTCCATGTGATAATCTATGTAGGGGTTGATTGAAAATAAAAAATCACATGGGTGCCACAAAGTGGTCACATATATCATAAAAGTGTTTTTTGGAATTAATATCCCACAACTTAGAATAATATATGTGCACAAGAGGTAAATTATGGTTCCAATCCCAACCCATTGCAAGAAAAGTAATTGAAGAACATATAACATCAATTAGATAGGATGACATATAAAAACCTGGTTTTTTGAACCTTGGAGCCTCCGTGGTAGCTTAAAAGATGTTGCCTGATAGTATCTGGAATGAATTGAATATGTGCCTTGATTTAGATAAATAATGTGTGATGGGTACCCATTCTATATTGAAATGTGTAGACCCTTCCTCTCCATACAATCTGCAAATTATTGTTTCCAATAGTTAGTAGGGTTCCTTGAAATACTAAATGAGATATATTCTACTATCTTTCATAGTGAAGGACTTGTATTCATCACACCACTCTCTGATTAGCTCTATCAGTTTTGGATTTTCCTTTCTAAAGGTATCCAAAAATGGTTTGTTCAAGTATATGTCAGGTTTTTGTAGTTGATACCTTTTATGTATGTCGTCAGGCAATGGTGAGGTGATCATGACTCCTTCTTCATTTAACATTATAGACGTGATTGAATCTAGATGAGAATAAACCCATCTAACTGCATCATTGTAAGGTGATATGGCGGGCCGAGGTACAATGGAATAAAAACCACTTTTATTGATGTTCTTACATACCTCTAGGTCCTCATTGTCTCATGGAAAATTTTCCTTGACGAATATTTTGTAAATTTTGTCCCATGTGGAGAATTTTTGAAGACCATTGTGGTGACTAGTATCTATTAGTATAAAGTTGTCTGAATTCTTTCCTTGCACATAAACATTTTCAGCAAATGGATTTACCCTTCTCATTTGTGCTCTCAAAATTCTGTGCTGTTGAAAACCTGTAGAATTTAAAATGTTGTAAGGGTTTTGTAATAGAACTTGAAATCACTGTAAATTGGCAGAGTATCAAAAACAAGAATTCACAATTAGTGTAAGAGATTTTTCACAGAATTCTTTTAACACTTTAACTAAAAATAGATATTAAGTGCTTGAATTACGTTAATAGTACTTGTTCACCAATTTTCTTATTTTTATTAATGAATTTGGATTCAAACTCATAGTAGGCAGGAAATGTACAGGGCCATCAATGCATTCAGAAGAACATGCTTGTGGGAATATGTATTTTTGAAAGAATAATCTTGCAAGAAAAATCCTTTTGGAAGGACATGCTTGCGGGGAAATCCTTCTTCGGGAAAACCTTTTTGGAAAAAATCCTTTCGGAAAAACAAGCTTGTGGGAAAAATCCTTTCGGAAAAAGGCTTTCTGAAAAGTGAAGAGTGACCATTCGAAAGAAAACATGAAAAACATTCCTTGAAGAAATATTCAGAGGTATCACATTGGGAAGAGTGATAAGTAGGTGCTTAACAAGGGAAATAGATTGAAATAGGTTAATTTCACATAATAAAATTAAACATATATTCAATTTCTAGTAACATGTGATTAAGGGTTCCCAAAGTAATATAATATGAAGCATTAATTCACTAAAAGTTCTATCAGGAAAATGCTCGTGGGGAAATGCCTTGTGAGAAAAATAAGCTTTTCGATAGACCTCCACTTCAGAAGAATTCCTTTAGGAAAACATTCTTTAGGAAGAATTATTTGGAGGGATGAAGAGTGTTAGTTCAATCAAGAAGCTTGACAAAGATTCCCCAAAAAGAATATTTGGGACTTGGCCTCAGTAAGAGTGCTAAAAGGTTTAATAAATAAAAACATGCATCGGGTCTAGCTTAATAGATAAGGGTTCATAACACCATGTTAAGTTATATACATTTATACAAATATTTTATAATAAACACGATTAAAATACCTTAAAACAATATAACTTAAACACCTAAGTCGGGAAAATATTTACGGGAGAAACCTTGCGGGAAAAATATCCTCGGGAAAATACTGTGTGACATTTTGATAGGAAAGATCCAAAAAGGCGAGCCCGATAGGTTTGTGGGTTTCAAATTTCAGGAAAAACATGAAGCGATAACAAATGGACTTTCCGATGGAGTGGATTCAAAAAGAGAAGCCCACAAGACTTGCAACTTTCATATTTCAGGAGAACCCTCTAAAAGAGTTACTTGACATTTCAAAGAGGCAATCCTGATAGGCTTGCATAATGTGGCTTTTGGGAAACCATGAAAATTTTAATTAAACAAGAAAAACTCGAAAGGGTGGGCCCAACAGGATTGTAACCTTCGGTTTTTAGAAAAATATTAAGGCAATAAACTGACTTTCCAAATGTAAATTCCTGAAAAGGAAACCCGATAGGCTTGCATATTGGGAATTATCGTGCAACCAACATGCACATGAGAATAAACCGAAATTAGATGAATCCAAAATAAATATGGTATAAATATGGATCAAATTTAATGATCATTCTTCAAACACTTTGATGTCATGAAATTGAAAATATGAAAGAGGAGATCGTAAGTGAATAAGAGAGAAACAAAGTCTTCTATAAATAATACAAGATTTCTCAAACTTGAGAAAATTCTCTTTGTACTTCATAACTTATGCAAAAATTTAATAGGGGGCCCATTTAATTTCACTAAAACAAGAAAATTGAATGGGAGTTGTTGCAGGCACAACATATGGGTTTCCATTAAGTGGGTTGCAAAGCATGCACACAGAGATACCATTTCTTAACCACAGAACCCTCTAGCACTCTACCCCTCGTTTCTCATTTAATTTCCATTTCTCACTTCTCACTTCTAGTAACATGACCAACAACCAATTAGACATAAATTACAAAATGTTCAAGATGAAAATATTTAATTACCCATATGAGCATATCCTTAGAATGGGAATGAGTTGATCTAGAAAATAAAAGGCCATCCAACTTCCTGTGAAAATCATGGAGCTTTACTATGAGATGAAATAAACACAGACATAAACCTTTTCCAAAAATGAATGGTCATATACAAAATCTGAAATCTGAAATATCTCTCACATTATGAAAAATCTAATAGCATCCGAGTGCTTTCTCCCAAATCTACTAAAACACTCCATAAGTTAAGATGGTTGAACCTTCATACTCAAAACCCACAAAAATAACCTTAGATTTAGTGCTTATGGGTCCCACCCTCTATCTAGCGATTTTTATGATTCAGATGACATTTAAAATCATAAAATCCAGATAATCACAAAAGTAAGAGTGAGAAGAATGGGCGCCTTCCATGCTCCAAAGGAGGGAAACAATAAGAGAAATCTCCTCACGAAACAAACAAACAAAGAAAAATAAATGGCTATATGTGGTTGATTGCATTTAATGGAATTTCCATTTGGGTAATCAAACTCAACTTCTTCATTGTATATCAAATGTTTTCATCAAACAAAATTACTCAAGTTCAACACAATCATAGAATTTTCAACGTAATGGATAAGATTACCTGTACACGCAATACCAACTACTATAATTAATCCATACAAGCATACTGCAGTTGAATGACCTAGACCTTTTGAGTAAAAATGTTTCAATGATCTAGGTTTGGAACTCAACACGAATTTTGTAGTTTAAAATATCTCATGCAAAATAGATTTGATGGTCCCAATTATATCATTAGCATTTTACCAAAATCTTCTCTACATGCCATCCATTAGAAGGTCTTGAAAGACTTGAATGACTACATAATGGCTAATGAAGTTGTTGTATTGCAACATATTGATCCAAATACTTTTATTTTTATCTTTTACAATTAATTTATTTTAAGATGGGCTAGAGATGCAATATGCACTCCTATGTAGTAAAAATATATATAATAAAGAGAAAGAATAACACCATAGAAATATCATTTGACGAAGTGTTGCTTCTCTCATTAAGAGCCTATCTAAAATCCATGTAGGTTGTTGAGTCCTCATCTTTATCCCGTTAACATGATGAGTCCTTACTTAGAAGTCATAATAACTCAGTTGTATATCTCTTATGGAGTTATGTTTTCTATTTATTATATCTTTGGTCACCAAATCAAGGACAATTTCTATGGTGTTGTTTTTCCTCTTTATTCTATATTTGATTACTAAAACAACTTGTCTAAAAATGTTTTGTAATATACAACATATCTAGTGTGGGGTATGCTACCATCAACCTATTGTTTTCAAAGTAATAGTGATACTTATTTATTGTTAAATGAATATGAAGTATGATCTAATCCATTTTATCATAAAACTATGATTAATTAGAAAGATAAAACAATCAAATCAACAAATTACTTGATAGTTTGAACCAACTCATGTTTGAAACTAATGAAATTTAGAATAGTATAGTGAGCTCTCTATCTCTCCCCTATATTCATTTGTTTATTATTTTTTTAGAAAACAAAATACATGCTTTATTGATTTCATTAAGAGACAAACAAATGAAAATACTCACCACAAAGAAGCTAAGTCAAACAAATATTAAGATGATAGTTCTCTAGACTTGCCTAGCATTGATTCTCATAGTTTTCATGGTCATATTGTGAGAAGAATACAAATAGAAGTGGTAGAGCAAAGATTAATCTCTCCTAATCTTGAGAGAAGTGCAGGTTAGGATCAATATATATAAGAAATTTGTGGTGAAATACGATCAAAGTTAAAAGAGGAGTATGCAAGACTGTACAATAAGAACCTTGACAAACACAACCCCTGATGCTTACAACATTGTTTGGAGGAGGGGAAAATTATCTATATTTCTTCCAAACATGGAAAATGACTATATTACAATTTAATGAATATATTTCCTATTATTATATGTGGTTTTATACTTTATCAAAATATTCACCAAGACTTCACAACGTTTTATAATTTAGTAAAAGATTCACAAAGACTTTATAAGGTTTTATAATTTAGTGAAAGATTCACCAAGATTTTACAAGATTTTATAATGCAATGAAAAACTTGCCAAGATTTTACAAGATTATATAATTCAATGAAAGATTCACCAAAAAATTATGTAAACATATTACATTATTGATAAAATAGACTTCAATTTTTCCTATGAATCATGGGGATTCACCCATTTATTACATATAAATTTAGGGGATTTAGGGGGGTTCTTAAAACTTTCCCTGCTCGTAGGAAAAGTCACAACAACAAAATCAATGCTCTATAGTAACTTTTCACATAGAAATATCACTCTACAGGCCTAAAATTTTTCTTCTTTAAGCATTTACAGCTCCAACAAGCTTCCCATAGCACTCACTATGGATTCCTCCAAGCTCTAGCACACACTCCTCTCTTGCTGCTCCAAAAAATGCATGTAAAAAATGCTCACAATATCCATTCGAATTTCCCTTTTACCCATGTCTATTGACTCTCACATTCCCCAATGTTGATTGTACTTAGCCCCATGCTCACAATAACTATGGGATGCGACTTTCACACCAAACCTCTTACATGTATTCAATGATTGGGGATTTTATACACTTAAAAGGAAATTAAAGGTTCATACAGAATACTAATTTTAGAAAGTGGGTTGGGATTAATACCATGAATAATTCCCTCTTGAACCCCTTGGATCCCCCCTCTCTTCTGGAAAGTTAGACCCCATTACTCCGTCTGTGTCCATCTGCATCCAATGATACATTTTATTTTTATTATTTTCCATATATAATGTTTACATATTACATTGTCAGACCCACAACCACACATTGTATTTACATTATACATTGCTAAAATGAGGATTAAAAATGGGGATGTTATAGATCCTGTATACATTATCAGCCACCTTCTCTAATACTTCAAAAGGGTCATACCATATAGCCTTGATCTTCTTATTAAGACCCTATAGTCTTTCCTTGTTTAGTTGTAACAAAACTTTGTCTCCCACTTTGGAATATTTCTTTGAACTATTTATTTGTTCTATGTTGACCACGTCAGTCTTTGTACTTTTCCAATGACTTCTTTTGTGTCTCATGTACTTGAAAATGGATTTGCCTAATATTTTCAACAAACTTCTCCGGTATCAATGCTTCTCATGTGATGTCTTCCCTCACTCCTTGTTTTCCATAGACAATATCCAACAACAAGGGTGGAAAATTGCCAAAGAAAGTTTCAAAAGGGGACTTACTAGTAGAAGTATGGATTTCTCTATTATAAGAGTATTGAATTTAGATCATATTTTCATCCCAGTTCTACAAATGATTTTTATTGTAACCCCTCAAAAGTTGAACCAAAGTCATGTTGACTACTTATTTTTTCCCATCTATCTGTGGATAGAATGTTGTACATCTCTTCAACTTCATATTCATCTTTTCTCAAAGTGTCGTCCAAAAGGCATTGAGAGATCTGGTATCCCTTTATGAGATGATGCTCCTTGGTATCCCAAAGTGCATCCATACCTATTCAAAGAACATGTTTGTTGCTTCTTTTCATTCAATGATATTTTTACAAGGCATGAGAATGCACATCTTGTTGAACCTGTCAACTACTACAAATAGATAGTCATGACCCTTCTTGGTTGTTGGAAAACCACCTAATACATGGAACATGTACATGCAATGGATGGTATAAACCTTTCTTTCTATTACCATGCTTGATACTACAACAAAGTATGCATCCTCTAATATACTGATCTACATCTTCTTGCATTATGGGCCAATACACATACCTGTATAAGTTGGAAAATGTCTTCCCAAAACTAAAATTTCCTGCACCCTTGTAGGTGTGAGCCTCTCTAATAAGTTGCAATCTTTCACCTTCAGGAATAGAGAGTTTGTCTATATTGTAGAGAAACCCATTTTGGAGATGATAATAAACCTTATCGTCACCTTATTCTACATGAATTTGGCCTTGTAGCTACTAAAACACTTCATTAAAGTCCTCATCTTTTGTGTATGCCTCTTTGTATGCATCATGGGTGAAAGGATACACATGTATAAGGGTTCCCAAAGTTGTAATATTGGATTTGGGTGACCTTGAAAGCGTGTCCTCCAACTTATTAGTGCTACCCTTCTTATACTTGATGGCTAGATGAAATTGTTGCAAAAACCCCATCCACTTGTAATGCCAAGTTTATTGAAGCTTACTCTAGGCTTGAAAATACTATAGTGGATGGTGATCATTGTAGATAATGGTTTCCTTTCCCATAAAATAGTGTTTCCATTCCTTAACAGCTTGAACAAGTTCATATAGTTCCTTATCATAGGTATGGTAGCTTAGTACTACTCCATGAAACATTTTAGAATGATTGCATACTGACTTACCTCCTTGCATCAAAATTTCTCCCATAGAATACCCACTTGCATCTATCCCCACTTCGAAATAATTTTGTATGTTAGGTAATGAAAGAACTAGTGCTTGACTAATATTTCATTTCATCTCATTGAAATATTTTTGTTGATTCTTTCCCCACTGGAAACTCTTACAACTGGTTGTTATGTGATGGAGTGGTGTAGCTAACATTGAAAAGGATTCTATGAAATTTCATAGGTACTATGCTTCCCCAACAAAGCTCCTAACCTTAGTGAAATTAGTAGGAATTGACCATTTGATGATGGCCTCCATCTTCATGGGATCTATCTTGAGTTCTCCTCCACCGATCACATATGATATATAAACCAATGATAATTGAGAAAACTCACATTTCTTGAGGTTAGAAAGTAGTTGATTATTTTTCAAAGTTTCTAACACCTGCATGATATGTGAGATGTTCTCTTCCTAGGTAGAGATATAAACCAATATGTTATCCAAATACACCATTAGAAATTAATCTAAAGAGGGATACAATACATCATTCATCAATCACATAAATCTAGATGGTGGATTACATAAACCAAAAGGCATGACCAATCATTCACACAAACCTTGCCTTTTCTTGAAGGAGGTCTTCCAGGTGTCTTCTTATTTAACAAGTACCTGATGGTATATTGATTTGAGATCCAACTTGGTGAAGCACATGGATGATACAAATGGTCTAACAAATCATCCATACTGGGTAGAGAGTATCAATTCTTGAGTGTGATCTTGTTTAAATCTTTGTAGTCAATACACATTTACAAAATACCATCCTTCTTGGGTACTATGATGATAGGTGACCCACAAGGTGAAGTTATTGGTCAAATTAATCCCTTCTCCATTAGCTGTTGCAACTGTTTCTTCATTTCATCTAGTTTCAAAAAAGACTATCTGTACAACCCAATATTTGGTAATGGGGAGTCAAGAAACAATCGTATCTCATGCTCCACTTCCATATTAGGTGGACACACTTCAATCTTCTAGAAAACTCCTCTGTATGTATGAAACAAATCCTCCAATTGTTGTTTTTATTCTTTTCTACATCCCCCTAGGGATGTATTTAGTTTTATTGATTCCTCTCTTGGATGACTCTCTATTAAGAAAATAAATACACACTTCTTACTAGAACTAATCAAATTTTTGGCTTGGTTAGCACTTACCATAGATATCATTGACTTGCCTTTATCTATATTGATGATAAAGAAATTTCCATCCTTGATTGGGTGGTACCGGTTTTCTCTCTGCATGAATATTGAATCCATCATATAGATGTAATGGCTTCCAAACACTATACCACACACATTAAGGGGTACTACATCTAAATCCATTTCACCAATAAAATGTACACTTACAGAAAACTTGATCTTACATTGTTTAGTGACTTTGATATCTACATCCTTATTCACCCATTCCAATGGATATGGGCTTAGATGATCATGAAATTACAAACCAAGCTTGCTGACCAGATCATATGCTATGAGGTTGGCCCATGAGCTAGAATCAAATAGATCATTTGCCTTGGTATTTTTGACCTAGATCTTAATATGGAAGAGTTTTGTCATTTCCTTCTCTTCCTTGTGATGAAGGCTACTCAAATTAATCTCCTTTTGTACTGAAGTGTAGACAATATTCTCATCCATATATGAGTTGTTGTCTACCTAGTTTCTAGAATAATTTCCTAGCATGTTATTCTTCTTGGCATCCTTATTACATTTCTTTGGATTCAACTCTGGATGTATCTTCCAAAACCGATCTTCATTATGACCATCGTTATTGAAGTGGTTGTTTGGATCCTTGCACTAGTGTGTAATGACCGTCGTCTTCTTCTCTTTTCATTTCAAGTTATTATTCTCCTCCTTGGAAGCATCTTGGTGGTATTTTTATTTAGAACCACTTGTCTGTCCTTTCTTATGGCATATGTTCTCCACATATTGTGCTTTCACATATGCCTCATCAATAGTCCCTGGTTTGAAAAGAATCACTTGCTTTTGCAAATGAATGTTAGATCGCCCATATAGTTGAGGAGTATGTCTAGGTTCTTAGGAGAGATGTCCAACATGTTCTCCATCTTCGTGAATTCATTAGTGTATTGCACACTCTACCCTTTCGTCTTCCTGAAGTGATGTCAACAGATCCATTGTTCCTCTACATAACCAATAGGGTAGAATTGGGACTTGATGAGGGATTTACAATCCTCCCATTTAGTTTTTGGCAGATCACCCTCTACCCTAAGTGTCTTCGTGTGGATTTCCCACCATGTTAATGAACGATCCTCTAGTTTCAGTTAGGAAAATGAAATTTTCTACTCTTCATCTATGTTATGGACATTGAAATACACTTCTAACTGTTGAAACCAAAGATTCAACTTAACAACATCAATCTCACCTTGATAGGGTTTTATGTCCACTTTCACTATCATTTTAAATAGATGTTGTGAATGAGTGATGGCACTAGAACTTGGATGCTATTTCTTAAGATCTTTTCTTGACTCCTTTTCGATGTCTTCACTATCTCTCGGTTTCTCATTAGATCCAAATTTTGAGTTAGAGACACTAACCTCCCTGAAAGGTTCAAACTTGTTTGCTAGATCCACAATGAGGAGGGACATGTTGCAAGAGATATCAACGAATTTCTCTTTTAGCCTAAAAAATATCTATTCTACTGCATCCTCAACATTTTTATGAATAGACTCATATGCCATGGATAGGTTTCTACAACTTCCTTCTAAGCCCAATTCTTGGATCTTGCAAATTTCCACAAATACCTAAAAAAAACTAGTTTGATACCAATATGATCTGTAAACTATGGTGGATATTTCATAGGAACATTTCATCACAACAGATCTCATATTATATTGAAATGTTTTATCATGCAAGTTTATTTCCTTATATCTCATATTTGTTAACACTAGCTTATTGCTCAAATTTATGAAAATGATTGAAATATGAAAAATATATAATAAGAAAATGAACACACCATCCACACAAAAGAACATAAGATGTATCCTAAGAAACTTGATATGGGATAAAACCCAGCTAAAGGTGATGCTTATTCTCTACTCTCTTTTATTTAGTTATGAAAAGAAAGTACAAAGAAATGGGCACTCACTATGGAGTTTCCTTTGACACTGTGGCATGGATGGATTCTATATAATCTCCTACCTTCTATGTTATGCTCTCAAAATACCACTCCTATATGCTCTTCTAAACTATGAAACAAGTATAATGCTAAAGAATGGAACCCTTTCTTCTCCTAGTGACCCAGTATTTAACATCATCCTATAGCCATCTAGGGATAGGGTTTTCACATCCTCAACCCTCAATTAGTGATAAGGTTTTGGACCTTCTATAATATTCTTGAAATTACACGTGGATATCCCCACAAATGTGAATAATTGGGGATGATGTGGCATCCACTCATACCATGGTGGCCAACAAGGTAGGTCAACTTGCAGGAGGCATAACTTTTGCATACGAGCTCTGCTTAAGGTGATTTTTCCACTATTGGAAAGGTATAAGTGTGTATAACAAAATCAAGGGGATGTGAGATATGGTTACAAATTTTTTGCCCCAAAAAATTCCATTTTATGCCTCAAAATGGATCTAGAAGGTTCCCTATCCCAAATCTCCAAACTGGGACCTACCACAAAAATGGGCCCCACAAGCCAATTAATGTAACGTTTCCACCCAAAAAATACCAATATAGATGAAAAATTATATAATTATCCAATTTGGATCATACCTCTCCATTTAGGGAGAATTTTGGTCTCTGAATTATTTTACTGAATGAGGTGAGAAAACTTTTCCTCTACCTTCTCCCTAGTGTACCATTTTTCCTTGCCTAGAAGTTGTCCTTTCAATTCAATCTGCTAAAGGCCATGGTGCTCCTATCTGGTAGTTTTGGAATTCTTCTGAGAAACTGTATCTTGTACAAAATCTTCTTGAGATTCTGGTGCTAAGTTGTCTATGGTAGGTAGGAACTGCTCCTTAGTTCCCTGATACAACATGGAAGGCTAATAGAGTTTTAAATTCTCCACATTTACTACCAAATAAATGCACATGTATGGGGGTAGACTGAGCATGTAGGAATTATCACCCACCTTATCCAATAATTCAAAAGGACCATACCATAGAGCTTTTATATTCTTACCAGAACCTTGTAGTCTTTCCTTGTTCAGTTGTAACCAAACTTTGTCTCCCACTTTTAATGATTTATCTATTCTATGATGATTATGTTAGGCCTTGTACTTTTCTTGTGACTTATTCAATGTCTCATATACTTGCAAATGGATCTGCCTAATCTTTTCAACAAATTATTTTCTTTCAATACTTCTCCTATGATGTCTTCCCTCACCCCTCCTTATTGTCCATAGACAAAATCGAAGGGTGATACCCAAAGAAAGTTTCAAAAAAGGTCTTACTAGTAGAAGTATGGACTGCTTATTATAAGAGTGTTGCATGTAGATCATATTTTCATCCCAGGTCTTTAGATGCTTCTTATTGTAAACCCTCAAAAGTTGAACCAAATTCCTATTGAATACTTATGTTTTCCCATCTATCTGTCGATGGAATGTTGTAGATATCTTCAACTTTGTGTCCATCATTTCCAAAAGTGTGTTCTAAAAGGAATTGAGAGATCTAGTATCCTTGTTTGAGATGATGCTCCTTGGTATCCCAAAGTGCACCTAGACCTGTTCAAAGAACATGTTTTCTTCTTCTTGTCCTTCGATGATATTTTTACAAGGGATGAGAATGCACATCTTACTGAACCTGTCAACTTCCACAAATATATAGTCATGACCATTATTGGTTGTTGGAAAACCACCCACAAAATCCATGGAAATTATTTCCTAGTTTTGAATAGGTACATGTAAGAGGTGGTATAAACCTTTCTTTCTATTACCGATCTTGTTGTTGCAACATAGTATGCATCCTCTAAAATATCGACCTACATATTCTTGCATTCTAGGATAATACACACCTCTATAAGTTGGAAACTGTTTTCCCAACGCGAAAATTTCTTTCATCCTTGGAGGTGTGAGCATCTCTAATAAGATGCAATATTTCACCTTTAGAACAAAGAGCTTGTCTAGATTGTAGAGAAATCCATTATGTATATCATAATAAACCTTATCACCACCTTCTTGTACATGAATTTGGCCTTGTATATGCTGAAACACCTCTTTAAAGTTATCATCTTCTGTGTATGTCTCTTTTTATGCATCATGGGTGAAAGGATCTATGTGCATAAGAGTTCCCAAAATTGTAATCATGGATGTGGGTGGACTTGAAAGCATGTCCTCCAACTTTTTATTGTTTCCCTTATTATACTTGATGACTAGATGAATTGTTGCAAAAATCCCATCCACTTGTAGTGTCTAGTTTGTTGAAGTTTACTCTGGGCTTGCAAATACTACAGTGGCTGGCGATCGGTGTGAATAATGGTTTCCTTTCCCAGAAGATAGTTTTTCCACTTCTTAATAGCTTGAACCAGGGCATATAGTTCCTTATCATAGGTAGGGTAGTTTATGACTCCCCCATGAAATATTTTAGAATGATAGGATACCGACTTACCTCCTTGCATCAAATGAACTTCTCCCATAGCATACCCAATTGAATTTATCTCCACTTCAAAATATTCTACAAGTTAGGCAATGGGAGAACTGGTGCTTGAATAATATTTCATTTCAGCTCATTGAAATATTTCTGTTGATTATTTCCCCATTGTAACTTCTTACCATTGGTTGTTACGGCATGGAATGGTGCAACTACCACTGAAAAGGATTCTATGAGATTTTGTAGGTACCATGATACCCCAAGAAATATCTTAAGTTCAATGACATTAGTAGGAATTGGCCACTTGATGATGGCCTCCATCTTCATGGGATCTATCTTGAGTTCGTATCCATGGATCACGTACCCTAAATACACCAATGAATGTTCAGAAAAATCACATTTCATGAGGTTAGCCAGAAACTAATGCTTTTTTAGAGTTTCTAACACCTACACGAGATATTATATGTTCTCTTCCTAGGTAGATATATAAACCAATATCTTATCCAAATACATTATTACAAATGAATCTAAATAGGGACACAATATGTCATTCATTAATCACATAAATGTAGGTGGTGCATTACACAAACCAAAAGGCATGACCATCCATTCATACAAACCTTGAATTGTATTGAATTTGGTCTTCTAGGTGCGTTCTTGTTTAACACATACTTGGTGGTATCCAAATTCGATATCCAACTTGGTGAAGTACTTGGCATGGTGCAATTGGCATAACAAATAATCAATATTGGGCATAGGGTAACTATTTTTGAGTGTGATCTTGTTTAAAGTTCTATAGTAGATACACATTCACCAAGTCCCATCCTTATTGGGTTCTATGATGATAGGTGACTCACAAAGTGAATTTGTTGGTCAAATTACTATGCTCGAGCTTCTTCTTCACATCATATTCTTCCAAAATAGTCTGTCTATACAACCTAATATTTGGTAGTGGGGAGTCATGAAACAATTGTATCTCATGCTCCACTTCCCTCTTAGCTGGAATCCATTTAGGCTTATAAAACACTCCTCCCTTGGTTGAGTCTCTCTTAATAAAAACAATACATACTTCTTATTAGAACTAATCAACTTTTTCGCTTGGTTAGCACTTACCAGAGAGATATTGACTTGAATTTATGTGCGTTGACGATGAAAGACTTCCCATCCTTGATTATGAACTATTGATTTTCTCTCCACATGAATATCACATCCCTTATATACTTGTAGGGGATTCCAAACACTACACCACACACGTTAAGGGGTACTACATCTAAGTCCACTTCATCAACAAAATATTCACTTATAACAAACATGATATTATATTGTTTAGTGACTTTAATCCCTACACCCTTATTCACCGATACCAATGGATATGGTCTTAGATAATCATGGAATTACAACCTAAGCTTGCTGACCAGATCATTTTATATGATGTTGGCCAATGAACAAGAATCGAATAGAGAATCTATCTTGGTATTTTTGGCCTAGATCGTAATATGGAAATGTTTTTTCATTTCCTTATCTTCCTTGTGATGAAGGTGTTGATGGGTTCAAATGGCTTGTCAGGAAGGTAAGGGATAATTCCCGATGACAGGTCCCAATTAGACCTACTCTCATTTGGAATAGCATTTCCAACTAGTATGTGGGTCTGGTTGCCACTCTAAAATATTTTCAATTATGAATATGAGAACAAAATGTTCTCATATGAATTAAAGTATGACCTAAATTATTTATTACAACTATCTAATATGAGGCTACTCTAACTCTCCACTAACCTATCCTATCCTGATCAGGAGTAAACTAAAATGGTATGGGAAAAGTAAAATGATATCATCAACACCAGAAATAATTCATGTATGATAGTAATAAGTGAACACACCAATTCTATAGATATATTAACAATTAGTTTCATATTATATCAATAAAATCAGTTCTATACTCATAAGTAAATAAGTGAAAACATAAGAATCATGAACAAGGGTAAGAAATAATTCACACAATAAATATCTGTAACACTTAAGCAGGAGGCAAATATATAAAGAGAAATCTCATACACATTTGTCTAAACCACAAATTTATGAAATTTGGCTCTTGCTCTTTATCATTAATTAGTAGTAGTACTATATCCAACATATAATGGGAAAAAGTCCTTTGTTTCTCACATTTCTCTCTTTTATAAAACAAGAGATATTGTCCACATTCTGTAATTGTTATCCTATCAGATGACCATTACAACATATTGTTTCATATTCTCTACTTAGACTTTACAATTTTAGTATGATCAAAATAAGAAGGGTCTATTACAAGATACAATGATCACGATATTTTTTGAAGTTCCATAGAATATCTATACTCCTTCCACAATTAATAATGTTTCAAGATTACATCTAGCATGTCCAGTTGCATCTTATCTAAGTCCATCTCACCATCATATGTTTTCGTTGTCACTTCTAGTTTTAGACTTTGTTCAATATTCTTTATATAGTATTTGGCCATTGTGATCAGTCTTGTTGGTTTTATCAACTGTTCACTTAAGCATTTCTTATTTACCTTTGTGATCTTCTCAATAGCTTGTTGGTTGACATCTCTTTTAGTTTCTACAACTCGTATCCTTATTTCACTAGGAGCTACTTCATCTAGGTTCAACATGAATTCAAATGCAAATTATTCTAGCAAATCATCTGAGGATTTCGACAATATTTTGCAAGATTTGGTTGTTATCTTATGTATTCTTCCAATGTCTTATATAAGGGGCTTCCGTGAATCAAAGTGGTCTGGATCCTTTATCTTTTGTCTGACATTGTAGATTGGCAAAGTACTTGCTGGCTCATGATACACACTCTTCCAATCTATGATTATGTCAAATGCATCATGTGCTCTCTGATACTTTCTCCTCATCTCTTCCATTTGATGTGATAGATTTATCTGGTCATCCATGTTCCTTTGAATACTATTCAATACAAAAAAACACTCCCTCTGTACCATTCTCATCTCTTTATTGGTAGTTTTGGTCTCTTATTTTACAACTTCCAAGGTGAGAGATCCTTTTTGGCTTTCTTCCATCGAGTTTTCAAGTTTTTGTTTGTCTTGTTCTCACCCAATAATATTATGCTCCAGTTGTTTTCTGAACTTTCTAACTTCTAGGCGTTCTATCTGCAATTTTTCTACCTCCTGCGCATGGTTTGCATTCAACTGCTCTGTTTCTTGTGAATGTATTAACTTAAGAGAATTTAACTCTTTCTTGCGTATACATTCATCTACATGGGTCTTTCCCTCAAATTCTTCCTTCAGTTTGTCTCTTTGAATTTGCAGTACCTTTTCCATTTCTTTGTGTAGCTTCTCTATAATACTATCTTCCCTTTTGATTTCATCAGTTATATTATCCCTCTGTTTTCTCAACACTTCTTCCAATGAAACTACTCTAGCTTGGGAGGTGTTTAATGCAACACATAATTCATATACTGACATTTCATTAGCTCCTGCAAATGCATTAAGAGATGAGGCAGTTTTCATAGTGTCGTTCTTGGTATTTGGACCTACTTTCCATACAATGGACCTTTCAGAAGACCCTTGGATGAGAGGTGTTTTTTCTCTCTTACGCTTTTTTGATATCTTCTCAATACCTTTCATTTTGTTGATGTAACAATACTCACCAAAAATTATTACAACATCTTCCAATTCCAACACTTGAGAACAATATGAGAAATTCCATAGGATTTCCTTAAGGGGGGTGCATTCATGAATAGGAATGTTAACTATGCTGAAATTTGGGCTTGTTGCATCAATTGTACCCTCATCCAATTTTCACTTCTTTTCTCTCTCTACTTCCTCCTTGGACTTTTGTATTGCCTCAACTTCAACAACCTTTTTATTTTCTTCTTCTTGTTTCCTTCTCTGTTCTATCTCAACAACCATTATTTGTATTTATTCTTCTTGTTTTTCCTTTTTCTCTTGCTTTGCATTGTACTGTGTTTTTGCTTCTTTCTCAACATCACTTTTATTCTCTTCAAAAATTTTTCATAGGGATTCATCCTGTTTCTTCTTGTCTTATAGCTTAGGTGTCCTTTTGTCTTGTTCCTTCTTCTTCTTGGCTTCATCTTGTTCCTTTTTCTTATCCATTTCGAGCTCTGTTTGCTTTCTTTGGAATTCTTCTTCAGCTTCCAGGGTTTTATTCAATATCTCATCTACTTTCCTTGCTTATTCATTTTCTTTTACATCCCGCCTCTCCTAGTATTTAGCTAGAACCAATTAAAATTTATCCTTGGATATTTATCTTTTCTCATCCTCTTCTCTTTGTAATTTTTCCCTTGCTGGCTCATCTTGTAACTTGTTCAATACGTCTCCAAAGAAAAATGATCCTTTGAATATTTCTTCTACATAGTTTACTTCATGTATTACATTATGTGTCAATCGCACTTCCTTGATATGTTCACTCACCAGAATTCTCGGGTCATGTCCTTTGGGCTCTCCTGTGCATAAGCATATTACTTGTAGAGCTTCGACTTCTTTCCTTGCATGAGGACCATTGTAAAATATGTACCTCTTGATATTCAAAGGGAATTTGGGCCACAAATTTTTGTTGCTTGCTGACAGGAAAGATGTTATTCCTTCCTCTATCCCCTGATAGGAAATTTTCCTAGTCAACAACTTGTCAGGAACATACTTTGGCAGTAGGTGTGGGGCTTGGGAAAACCTATAATTCTGACATAAGTGTAATAATTCCCTATGTACTAGTCTCCAATGTCTCTCAAGGTTTCTAGAGCTCCATGTGATATTCTATGGGGTGGGAGTCCAAAAATTATGATAAACAGAGGGGATAAGAAACAATCACAGAGATAATATGTACACTTCTTTTAGTTATTATCCCACATTTCTATATAGCAAATATGGATAGGTCAGAGGATGGGGCTCCATTCCCATCCTAAAGCAGGGAAATAAAGAGCAGAAGATATTGCATCTATGAGATAAGACGACATGAAAAAACTAGTTTTTTTCATACCTGTAGTTTTTTTGTATTTCATGAAAATGTTGAATGTGAGGATTTGTGCCTAGTTGAAGACTTTCCCTGTTTTGACCACGATATACACCATCATAAACCACTCCATTTAAAAATGAGTACTTGTCTCCTCACCATATAACCTACATATCATATTACTCATTATTCTATAAATCCTTTTTAGATACTGTGTAGGTATTATCATTTCTCCCTTCTTGACA
The DNA here is from genome assembly GCA_010110895.2 of Picea sitchensis. Classification (NCBI taxonomy): domain Eukaryota; kingdom Viridiplantae; phylum Streptophyta; class Pinopsida; order Pinales; family Pinaceae; genus Picea; species Picea sitchensis. The sequence continues at coordinate 54,185 of SNQJ01S0008992.1, forward strand.
CGTCTTACTTCATCATTCCACCAACCTTCCATAAATTATTTGAATTCTTTATTATCTTTCCCAAATTTATTTAAGAATGACTTGTTTAGGGATACTGCAGATTCTTAGAGGTGATAACAACTTCTTATGTCTTCTAGTTTTAGGGATGTTATACTGAATGATTGAATCGTTCAATATAGTATCTATATCCTCATCAAGATGAGTGAAACACAACCTCACGACTTCATTGTATGGGAAAATCATTAGATGAGCTGCGATGGCATGTGTACCACTTTTTATAATGTTGTGGTAGGATTCAAGGTCTTCATCTTTAGACAAGAAATCTCCCTGGTTGAAGATCTTGTATATATCATCATACCGTAGACAATGTTCTCTTCCATTGAAGAAGTTCATGTTAGTCATTAGAATATCATACGGTGTCTTGACAGGTGCCGATATGTTTTCCATAGGAATTTCCCCCTTTCTAGTCTGTGGACGTGACATACTATTGCTCTAGGCTTCTGTAATAGTTAAGACCAAAATATGTCTACCAAGTTGTTAATATTATCGTAAATGATTAAAATCAGATTATATACATACCTGTTAATCTAGAATTCCGTAGATGTCTCGGGCTAGCTTGATGCTACAATATACATATCTCTCTCAAACTTATAAAAGATAAATAATGCATCAATTAGCGTTCGAAATATATTTTAGGCACTTAAAATTTACTTCAAAACTTCTACAATTAATGCTGAATGGGTTACATCTTGTATAGAGGTGGAGAAGTACATTTCCATTAATACTCTCAGAAGGATCTTTTCTCCAAATTTGTGTTATCGAATGTGTGGCATTGGAGCATTGTGGTCGAGAGTTTTAACTTGAAAAATGTTCCTCGACAGTGTTATTAGGAAGGGGCTATCAGGATATTATATCGGATTGTTTCAAGACTCTTATGCCTTTCGATGGAGATTCCTTGAGGAATATTCATTTATCAAATCAAGAATCATGCCAATAAAAAGATGTTATACATTAGTGTGCGTGAACTACATTCATCTAGAATGTGCAAAACATTTATCAAGATTAAGGTTTAAACAATCATCTTTTAATTGCCTTAAATTAAACTCGTCAGGATGAGTTGTCTGAGAGGAGGGTATGCTGAAAAGTTAGCTCCAACATGATATATCCCGAAAGTGCCATTGGAGAGGATCCATTGGGAATGGATAATTGGAAGAAAGAAATATACATGGTTATTACTTGTTTCGACCCGAGTTTCCTGAAGGAATATTCCATATCTCGAAAATCATGCTTCCATGAAGGAACGTTATATGCAGGTTAGATTAAACACTTGGATAAGGTTAAATTGGACAGTGAGTTATGGATCACCAAGTAATATGAAAACTTATGTGAGGGACCTACTTACATGTGTCTAACTCCCACGACATGTATTAGTTCCTTTGGGCCAATCACTTCTTGACACGAGGTCACAGGGTAAATGCCTTATGACATAGTGGAGCTCTTGTACATCGACAAAAGTTCATTGAATATATTTCATTGGAATCGATAGTTTGCACAATGCATGACCATTTTGTTTCCGATGATTAGTCCCTAATAGAAGGAATGTGTAACATCCCCACTATAATCCCTAGTTTGATTAATGCATAATGTAGATACGAATGTGGCTATGGCCAAGCGATGTAATATGAAAAATGTATTTTCTATTTTTAATAAAAATAATGTGATGCCAGTTGCTGGGAATATGGAAAAATATGGGGGATGAGTTTTCCACAAGGGGAGAGAATGCCTGGGGAGTTTCTAAGAGGGACCCAAGGTGGAAATGACTTACGAGTATCAATCCAAACCCAATTTTCTGAATTTTATTATCTTTTGGGGAAACCTTCTATTTCTGTTTGAGTGTGAGAGAGCCCAATCATTAAACTCATGTAAGAAGGTCAGTGTGAGATTCACATCCCATATTTATTGGAAAGCATGGGGAAGAAGAAATCAACATTGGGTAGAGTGGGCAACCAATTGTCTTGGGAAATTAGAGGAAATTCGTATGTGTTGTCATAGAATTTTTTTACACATGGAGTCTGGCATGAACAACAAGAGAAAGCAAGGAAAAAGAGCACTAAAGCTGGATGAAGGAGGCTAGGAAACTTTAGGAGAAATTTGGAGTGTTTTGGAGTGTATTGGAGATGGAAATTGAAGATCTAGGTTGTTAGGCATGAAGAGTTAACTCTTGAGTAAGTTACACTGTATCAACAAGTGTTGCTATTGATTTTACTGGTTGTTTTTTTCCCTAGCAGTGAGTTCCCTAGAGTTCCCAACATAGAGATTCCTATCTACCTGAGCTATAGAGAATATGTTAAATGAATGAGATACTCGATGAACTAAGAGCAGTGAAGGGGTACATTCCTTGGATTGGGCAGGTCAAGAGGAAGAGAGCTGGAGGAAATTTTGGACAGCTGAAGGAGAATACAAGTGGGTTGTGCGATATTGAGTTGTGAGTGGACTGTGAGAGGATCTTCTCTTGTGGATTCCTAGCCCCGACTCGGGGGTGAATTTCTATTGAGATTTAGAATAACATGTCTATGGTTGGGTGGAACTCCCTTCCCAAGCAAATGATTGCAAAAGTGTTTTGAAAGATAACTGTTTATCTATTTCTTAAGTTATTTCACGAGTTCAATTAATGTGCTTAACTCTATGTATGTAAATGATCTATTGTTGTTGTGAATGAGTTCATTCGCTGAATTCTTGTTCAGTTATCATGTTGTATATATATTTTATGATGGGTATCGAAATCTGGTTAATAATGTGAATTAAATCATAGCTGGTAAGCTATATTAAATGAGGCAACACATTTTTTTTTGTTTTTATGTGAATTCTACTTGGTAATGTTCCTTGGTTGATATGGAGGATGTTACATCATGGTATCATAGCTAAAGGTAGTAACATTGGCCTGCAAGAGCCTGCTACATGAAAAAAAAACTTGTTTGAATCATATTTTTTTCTTTGGGTAAAAATTACTTTTCTACGGGACAAAGTTGGATGGAGAAATTCTTGTGGTTTATAGTTGTTATTCAACCATGGAAACTGTGTCCAGGATAATATCCATGGAATTGGATTTCCAATGAGCTGTCATTTACTTGATTTGGACAACAATATCAAAAGTTATACCTCCACAAGTTTGACGCTAAACTATCATCGATCTAGTTCCGTGTGGATCCATGTTCGTCGATATGGGATCTATGTTATTTATCCCACATGAATGGGGAAAGGTTCGGTGGAATAATTTATAAACAAAAGGAACACCTTTGTGACTTGTGCATGAAGAAAATGTTGGATTACTGAGAAGGGGGGTGAATCAGCAATAGTGTAATTATAATAATTTTTCTTCAAATGTTATATCAATGTAGAATTATTATCCAATAATGAGCAGTAAGAAATAAACAATCACACACATACATAGTACACCAGTGTTTTACGTGGAAACCCAAATCGGGAGAAAACCACGAAATGATTTTTCTTATATGTCTTGAAAAATTACATTCATTGGAAGCACCAACTTCCTTTGTTTTGATTTTTCTTATATGTCTTGAAGAATTACATTCATTGAAGCACTAACTTTGTTTTCCAAATTAACTGAAAGAGGCTCCAACCCCTCAGGTTCTCAAGCTAAAACCCAAGGGAAGCTCCAACTCCCAATTCTCTCGGTTACAACCGAAGGAGGCTACAACCCCTAATGTTCTTCCTGGTTACAACCGAAGGTGGCTACAAATCCAATTGCCCTTGCCCCCGTCTCCGCCAATCTTGAAGGCGTATAAGTAGAACTATGGAACCACTGCCACACTATCACTATGAGATACCAATAAACCTCAGACTAATAAATCTAAGCCATGCATCAACCATACATCAACCACTGCATAATCAAATCAGATTATAAAAGTGCCTCCAACCCACCAAGTATGTACCAATCATGTCAACTACTCATCAACTATGACTCATCAATATGTACAAATATCATCAACTATAATAATTCCCATAAGGTAAGCGCCCAACTCATCAACTACTTGTCTCAACCATGTACCAACATGTACCACAAACTTTCAAAATCCCTCATCTATTGCATCATCCAAATTTGATTTGTAGCTCAGAATAGGACCTAGTGTATATGATCACATTCCCAAGTAAACCTTCCTTAACTTTAAAACAAGAGACTGTAGCATTTTCATCAAACTTTTCTTTTAGTCTCACATGCCTATTTTGGATTAGTCAACAACCCCTAACTTGAAGTAATCATAACTTTGAACCTCAATGTATAAGGATCCAAACTCTGATACAAATGTTATTCAATGTGTTTTATGCACCTCCAAGTGTCGCCACTTGGAACCTCTCATAAAAGGAGTTATAGAAAATGGCATACCTGTAATTCAAGCTTATATTCTAGAGAGCTTAATTTGTAGATGTCTCCACAAATCATATTTGGATGAATTGATCTGAAACTGTTACAAAGAATACTACAAGTTTTACCCTAACCAACACATTTGGCCCCACTGAATTTGGATATGTTAGAAGAAGTTATGATGTTTTAACTGAAAACACCTAATTTTGACTAGCTCGTGGACCTGCCACACACCCCCTCTATTTTCCATGTAACTCCCAAAAATGGCTACTCATTCCACAAAGGAATTTTTACCATGTAGCAATGATATAAGGTTTCACCTCTAGAAATTTCAAGGTCTGAACTCATTACATAAAAAATATTATAGCAAAATGGTGAGATGACCAAATAAATACACTCCAGCACTATCAAAAGAATGTATCCTTCCTGCATTTCGGCCTCTTTTCTTCACCTTCACTCATAATCCCGGTTTATATATCCTTGGTTACCCGCACATATATATATTCAATATGCTCAAGTGTGATTCAAATGAGAGATCATTGCCTCTCATTTATAATTCTGGCAGCTTCCTTTAAAACATCTCTAGGTCACTTGGGCCACTTTCCATATTTTAGGTTGGGTCCAATTTCACTTTCTCCATTAAATTTATTATTGAAATAATTTATTTTGTATTCACTTTGGAATTATAATACACACTCATCACTTCACTTTATTATTTACCTTTAAAATCTCAAACCACTTTTGACTACTTTGACCTTTTGGGGCTTCTAGATGTCTAACACATGAGGGTCCTCCAATCCTCATAAGGCCATAACTCAAACCAGGTGAGGAGTTATGTGACATTATACATACCCAACACCAGAAATGGAATGACATGTACTATCTATATAGAATATTATTCGAAAATATATCATAACTCACACTGCTACTCCATCAAACAAACTTGGGTCCATTACCCAAACCTGGGTCTCCAACTTCTCATGGTCATAACTCTAACCGTGAGGGAATTATGTGACGCTCCACATACCACCAAAATGAAATGACACAGCATCCATCTAGGATATTTTCCCTCTACAAAATTACTCTATCCATCTAGAATCTCATTATTCCATAATTAAGCATGGGTTCTTCTTCTGCCACAAAGTGTCTTCTCCTGAGGGTTTTCACCATAAGGGGGACCACTTTGGAGTTCATCCATATTTACTTTATATCAACCATGAAAAAAAAAAAAAAAAAAAAAAAAAAAAACAATAATGAGTCATATTTACATCAAACAATATTGGGTCCATTACCCAAGCCTTTGTGCTACGGGGATTTCTTCAAGGGTTGACATCAATGACAACCAACCTTAATCAATAGAAAAGAGAGAGGAACAAAACCTTATGGAGCCCATGTGCAACATATAGTTTTGGCTAAGGTTCCTAGTGCCTGATGAGCTGATAGATTGGATTCGGATGGAAATTCATTTGGTTGGAGGTTGTGGGGGGATGTCTCGGTGGAAAGTGACCTAGTGCCTCAATGGACTAAAATCATATCATAATTTATTTTTTTGAAGGTTGCGTGAGGTGGTCTAGTGGGACGATGACTGATGGATCAAAGTGGAGTCAAATTGAAGTTCCATGGGATCATAAGCGTTCTGATTGACACCCGATGGCTGGTGGCCTAGTGGCCCGATCCAGACTAGTGTTAGATCACAGGTTGTCACTGGAGGCATATGCAGGGTGGCTCGATGGGATAGACCAGGAGTTTACGGTGGCGATTTAGATGTAAGTTCCATGGGGTTATGGTGCTCGGTGGATCAAACTGTAGTCATACAGAGGTGAGGAGAAAATGGAAACCTTTCCCAGTGGCTGGTGCTTGGTTCCTGGAGTTGAAGCTCAATGAGGAGAAGGGGAGGTACCTCCCCAATGCTCGATGGCTGAAGCCACTGACCGAAATGAATTAAAATATTATAGAAGCAAGAGAAGAGAAAATGAATCGATTCCTCATGGAATATGCTAAGAACTCATAATTTGGAAAAAAAAATAGTCAATGGAAAGGTATTAAGGAGGGGAATACATCTATAAACCTAGAGAATTAATTTGAGAAGTAAAAATTGCAGTCAAATCAAAAGAATATGACTGGTGGCATTAAAGGGTAGGCAAATTTATGCATTCTTTTCCAAAATTGTGTATGTATTTATTTTTGTCTAACAAAAAATTATTTGCATGCACATTTTATGTAGAATTTAAAGGTTCAGAAAGGCAGTTTGGTTCCTGTATGATAAATACAACCATGGAATATGCCCAAGGGTCCTTCAATCATGAAGAGGAATTCAGAGGTTTTCATGTCATCATGGGAAATGCTTAGATTGAGTTTAATGGAAGAAGAGATCGAGAAGAGAATGTAACTATGAAGAGCCAATAGAGAGAAGTGTAGATTTATAGGGCTTATAATGAAAGGATTATGAAACATTAGGAAGAGATACTACATATCTTGAACATGTTATAGAAGTAAGACAAGAAAGTCTCTAGAACCAAGCAAGAAGCTAGTGCTAGATAAGTGACAACATCCAAATCCCATAGCAGGAGGGATGCACATGGGAATAGTAGTCAGTCAAGGAGTAGGAGAAGGTGCCATCATTCTTGGGGGAAATCCACTAGGATAACTTGTGTGAGGTCAGGGCTAGGGATTAGCCCAAGTGTGTCTCTTGTTAGGAGACAAAGGGGAAGGCCTAAGGGAGACATATTGCAAGGTGAAATCAAGAAGATCAAGCCATCAACTTTCGATGGTGAGCATATGAAGGGAGAGGAAGCCAATGCATTGCTATTGGAAATGAATAAATATTTCCAGTTGCATGATTACCCCTCCAGGGTGGAAACAATAATTGCAACCTACCACTTGAAAGGAAAGGAAACCATGTGGTGGGATCAACTTAAGAAAGCCAAGCATCTTGATGAGAAGAGGGTGTCATGGAGGCATTTCAAAGGATATTTCCAAGAGAAATATGTGTCTGAGCATTACTATGAGAGGAAAATGAAAGAGTATTTTGAGCTCAAGTTGGGAAGCATGACAATAGATAAATATGAGAAAATATTCTTTGAATTTTTAAAGTATGTGGAGTTCATAAAGGATGAGGAAGTCAAAATACAAATATTTCTTAGCGGGTTACCCTCCTTTTACAGTGACAATATACAATATGATAATCCCAAAACTTTAGAAAAGACTATAAGGAGATAAAATCATGCAAAGGGATGCCAACATTCCAAAATACTTGAGATGGCAAGATGAAAGGAAAGAGGGATCAAAGGAAAAAAGATTTTAAGCCACCCTTTTTCAGAAATAGTTCCCAGTCAAATCAACAAGGTAAACCAGCCCAAAATGAACACAACATAACATATCCTTTTGGGAAAAGGCCCATGAAGCAGCTTGTACAATGTTGGGGATGTTAGTGAAATCACTTGTATAGGGACTTACCTCACAAAGGAGAATGAGTGAGGACTCTCCACAACATTAAGGAGGCTGAAACAGTGGAAGACATGGGAGGAAACATGCCAAGGATTTATGTTGACTTGGACAACAAACTATCATAATATCAGTCCCCCATGATTGAGGTGGAAGGTAAGATCAATAATCAACATATAATGATTTTAATTGATTTTAGATCTATCCATAGCTACATAAACTCATTATTGAAATATGTCACTTACAAAGGAGTAAGCATAAGAAATATTGGTTAGTCCGGTTAGCCACAGGGGCTGAGAGAAAGATCAATGAGGTTAAATATTGTCCAATAGACATGCATGGACTCAACACCAAGGTAGATGTGAACATTATACTTTTGGGTTCATATGATTGTCTAATTGGCATGGATTGGTTGAAAAAACACCGTGCTTCCCTAGATTGTTTCAAAAAGGCTATAACTTGTCTTGATGAGAAAGGAAAACAAGGAAAAATTCAAGGCATTCCAAGAGCTGTAGTTGTTAGATAATTTTTAGCCATGCAACTGAAAAATATTTTCAGGAAAGGATGTTAGATTTTTGTAGTCCATATGGAAGAGGAAGCTAGAGATAAAATGCCAAGTCTTGAAGACCATCCGATATTGAGATATTTTGAAGATGTTTTGGAGGAAATACCAGGACTTCCACCAAAGATGGAAATTAATTTATCTATTGATTTGGTGCCAGGAGCTTCCCTAGTGTCCAAGACACCTTACAGAATGGGCACAACAGAATTGAAAGAGTTGCATATGCAACTTGAAGAGGTTTTGAAGAAGGGGTATATATGCCCAAGTGTGTCACCTTGGGGAGCCCCAATTCTTTTCATGAAAAAGAAGGATGGAACCTTAAGGTTGTGTATTTATATAAGATAACTGAATAAGGCCACCATAAAGAAAAAATATCCTTTGCCAAGGATTGATGATTAATTTGATCAGCTAAAGGGTGCAAGGATATTTTCCAATATTTACTTGGGATCAGGTACTATCATCAAGTAAGGATAAAAGAATAATATATTTACAAAACAATGTTTAGAACAAGGTATCAGAATTATGAATTCACAGTAGTGCCATTTGGGTTATCAAATGCCTCGACTATTTTTACGTGTCTAATGAATGGAGTGTTTAGGGAGTACCTAGACACGTTCGTAATTGTTTTCTTAGATGATATTCTCATCTACTTTAAGTCCAAAGAGGAGCATGAAAATAATTCAAGAATGATGCTAAAGGTTTTAAAGGAGCATTAATTGTATGCCAAGATAATTAAGTGCATCTTTTATCAAAAGAAGATTCACTACTTGGGGCATATTATTTCAGAAGATGGTATAACTGTTGATTTCGATAAAATAAAGAATATTAGAGGATGGAAAACACCTAGAAATGTGACAGAGGTCATATAATTTATGGGTATTGCGGGTTATTATCAAAGATTCATAAAGGGATTTTCAAAAATTGCAAGCCTAATCACTTATTTGCAATGGTCTTCCAAGTGTGAAGAAAGTTTCCAGTAGTTGAAAAACATTTTAACAAGTTCTCCCATATTAAATATTACATATCTGGATTAATACTTTGTGGTGTACACAAATGCGTGTAAGGAAGGGCTCGGTGGGGTCCTTAGTCAAAAGGATCACGTGGTATGTTTTGAATCTATTAAACTAAAGGAACATGAGAAAAATTATGCTACACATGATCTAGAGTTAACAACCATTATTCATGCATTAAAAATGTGGAGGAATTAACTCATGGGGAAGATATTTGAGTTAAGAATATATCATAGTGGTGGTGGAAAAATTGACTAAGGAAGCACATTTTATTCCCGTAAAGACGACACACAAGGAAACACATATTGCAGATATTTACATGAAGGAAGTTTCCAAGTTACATGGAGTTCCTAAGGAAATAGTTTTAGACAAAGATTCCAAGTTTAAATCCCAATTCTTGCAAGGTTTGTTCAAAGTCTTTGGGAAAAATATGAACCTCAATATAATGTATCACCCAGAGTCGGATGAACAAACATAGAGGACCAATAGGATAATTGAAGACATGCTCAAGATGTATGTGATGGACTAGCCATAAAAATGGGAATATTGTATCCACTTAGTGGATTTTGATTATAATAATGGGTATCAAGCCTCATAAAAAATGATCCCATTTGAAGCTTTATATGGCAGGAAATGTAACACACTAATGAGCTAGGATAACCCAACAAATAGAGCTATCATTGGGCCAAAGTTTTTAAAGAAAACATAAGAGAAAATGACAAGGATAAAGCATAAATTAAATGCTACCCAGGACAGACAAAAAATCTATGCAAACAAGAACAAAATTTGCATAGATTTTAAAGTGGGAGAACATGTGTTTCTTAAAGTAAAAGTGAAGAGAAGTTCGATAAGATTGGGTTGCTGCCCAAAGTTGGTAGCAAGATATTGCGATCCTTTCAAAATATTAGAGGAGATAGGGACAATTGCATACATCCTAGCATTTACTGTATCCTTTAGAGTGCATAATGTTTTTCATTTATCATTATTAAAGAAATATATGCCTGACCCTAACCACATAATTGATTGAACTGTGATCCAAGGTGGAAAACGAAGGGGATTTTCGGGTGGAACTAGTACACATCCTGGAATGAAAAGTAAAATTTCATAGGAAAAAATACATAGGGATGGTAAGAGTTCAATGGACCTTTCTTGAAGATGCAACATGGGAGCTTGAAGAAACTATGTAGGAGGAATACCCACAAAGTTTCGCCAATTTTGAAGAAAATAGAAATTGAAAATGCAAGACTCCATTTTTGGGTAGCTAGAGTTGCGAAACCACATCTCCAATTATTGGGTACCTATGATGATAGATTTGATAAAATAATGGTGTATCCCAATGGGATGAAGGTAGAGAAGGGGGCACATTCCTTGGGTTAGCAGGTTGAGAAGAACACGAGATTTTGGTTGGGACTTCTGTTGAAGGGTAAAAATTTCATAATTTAGTTTTATTTTATAAATATTGTGATGTAAATTTGTATATGGTATTCAACATGGTGTTGTGCATTGAGTGGGAATGTAACATCCCCCCTATAATCCCTATTTTAATTAATGCATAATGTAGATACGAATGTGGCTATGGCCAAGCGATGTAATATGCAAAATGAATTTTCTATTTTTAATAAAAGTAATGTGATTCCAGCTACTAGGAATATGGATAGAGATGGGGGCTGAGTTTTCCACAAGAGGAGAGATTGCCTAGTGAGTGTATAAGAGAGACCTAAGGGGAAATGAATTATGAGTATTAATCCAAACCCAATTTTCTGAATTTTATTATATTTTGAGGAAACCTTCTATTTATGTTTGAGTGTGAGAGAGGCCAATTATTAAACTCATGTAAGAAGGTGGGTGTGAGAGGCACATCCCATATTTAATGGAAATCACGGGGAAGAAGCAATAAACATTGGGCAGAGTGAGAAGTCAATTGTCTTAGGAAATTAGAGGAAATTTGTATGTGTTGTCATAGGAATGTTTTACACATGGAGTTTGGTATGAACAACAAGAGAAAGAAAGGAAAAATAACACTAGAGCTGGAGCAAGGAGGCTAGGAGAATTTAGGAGCATAAAGGATCATTTTGGAGTGTATTTGAGATGGAAATTGAAGAGCCATTTTATCAAGCCTGAAGAGTGAACTCCTGAGTGAGTTCCACTATATCAATAAGTGTTGTTGTTGATTTTACTGGTGGTTATTTTTCCTGGCAGTGAGTTCCTTGGAGTTTCCAACAGAGATATTCCTATATACCTTAGCTAGAGAGACGATGATAAATGATTGGGATTCCCAATGGGCCGAGAGAAGTAAAGGGGTACATTCCTTGGGTTGGGCAGGTCAAGAGGAAGAGAGCTGGAGGAAATTTGGGATAGTTGAAGGATAATATCAATGTGTTGTGTGATTGTTGGCGCACTATGAGAAGACCCAGGGTTCAACATGAATTCACCAACAAAACCCACATATACTGCCCTTTTGGCATCACCCGCGAACATGTGAAGTCTCACCCGAGGTATCTATGAGAATTGTAGGAATTGAGTTTCCACAGTGATTAAGGGATGGGAGGCAGTCCTCATAACCATTATACTTAACATTAGTTCATTATACCTTATATCATGTGTGCATAAACATAATAACATGTAAACATATCCAAAACAACAAACATATATCATATGTGCGTAATAGACATAACAACAAACACATCATGACACATAGAAACCATATTTAACATGGTTCACCTAAAATGGGCTATGCTCACAACAAACAACTTCTTATTATATTATTCAGAATCATCCATTAAAGAATGTGTGCATTTCTCTCATACATCATGCCCTTGTCATTATCCTATCTCTCTATATATCTCTATCGCATATATTGCATCACATACATTTCCTACTTCTTACTCTCCGACTTTATCCTTACTCAAATACGACTCTTTTTCACTACTTGACTACTCTCTATCCAAAAAACATTACATATTTATACAATTACAATAGGGCTTAGCCCATATCGATGGACCCAAAACTCCTAATGGATTCAACGATATTCCTTCATTTGCGCGTGCTAGTCCCGAAAGTGCGCCAATTGTCTTTCCTTCTTTTGTGCCTGCTGTGTAGTTCCCAAAACTAATCCCAAAGTCCTGTCTCAAAAATCCCCCACCACTCACTTGTGGCTCATCCTGAGTCACTCAGGCCTTCTGTTGTGCTCCCTTCCACGTCACAATGAACTTCTCAAAAGTTTCCTTTGCAGTTGCGACCTTCTTTTTTTCTTTTTCTTATTGCATCAAAATCCCCTCTTATGCAAGATTATATAATGTGTGCATAAACATAAACCTTATATAATGTTATGGGGGTCTTCAATTTCTCGACATTATCTTGCACTGCTTGCTTCACTTTTCCTTGTGCAAAAACAAGTTCTTCTACCACCCAAAAAGAATCCTCCTGTAGAAACTGAAGATTCTACATGAGAGTCTGTTGTTCATCTCTTATTTGGTTGATATTGAGGTACAATTGTCTATTCTCAAGTATGGCAGTCATTTGTTCTATTGGTGTTAGAGTGCTCATTTTTTCTTTGAATTTCCGCACCTTCTCCTGCACAGTCTATAACCTCTATTCCAATGTTTGTAGCTCTACATTCTCCAATAATTGATTCCACACTTGTGTACTCTCTTCATACAAATTTGGAAATTCCTCATCTAAGATCCTAATGCTCTCTATGGTTTTCACACATGACTTCTCTCGTTGCTCCCTTTCCTCTAGTGGGGTACTTAGTGTTGTGAAAGGTTCCAAATATACTATTTTTATGTGAAAGACCTGGATGAATTCAATTATATTTGTCACTTTCTCTTCCAAGGGAATAACTACTTCCATTGGTACCTCTGGGAAGTTGTTGTATAACTCATGCATTTCCTGTTGCAACCTTGTTGTTTTTTGCACGACCTCATCAGGTTCCAACATGAGTTTACTATACTCTACCTGTAGTGCATAATTTTCTGCATTTACTTTGCAAAAATCTATAGAAGTCGATTCTGTGTGCAACTGGATTTATTGTGTAATGCTTGTCTGCAAGCTGTGTAACACATTCATCAATAGCTGTGATAGAACTAAGTCAATATGGATTAATGTTTCTATGCGCTCTTGCATTTCTGTCATGGGGAACTCTATGGCCTATGCAGATATATTCATTATCTGATGCTCTGTTGATGATGATGGATGTTGTGATGTTGTTGGTCATGACTCTATTATATTTTCTATGCTATTTTTCTATTCTTACTCTGTTGTTCAGACTGGTGCTATCCTGGTTGATTCCAAAATATGGCGCAATGTAGTTATCTACTTCTGCACATTCATGTGCATTTCCTCCTGTTTCTGTGTAGCTCAAAGAAATTCTTCTTTAGTTACTTCTTTGATATGATCCCCAATATTATCCAAATCATCCTCAGTTAGAGGCTGGATAGCTACTTGCTTTGATTCTTTCCTCTTCTTGTCCTTATGTGATGATTTCTCGTTGGGGTGCTCCTTTCTCTTCTCTCCAGTGTGTGGTGTTGTTTCCTGAGTGTCACCTGCACCATTCCCTTGTTATTCATGTTCATGTTCTTCTTCTTGATCCTTCCCTAGTTGTTGTGTCTCCTTATGTACTATTTCTGGGACTAGGGTTTTCCACTTTTCTTCCCATTCATTAACAATCTGGTTGACATCTTGTTCTGTCAGTGTGTAACTAGTCGGAAACCATTGTTGATCCAGATCTCTCTTCCCTTGAATGTACATATGGTGTGGCCCTACCTTGAATCATGCAATTTATTTGTATTCTTCAACTATTAGAGGTAGAATACGCGATGCGTCCTCAATGCACTGTCAGATTATCTCTTGATATATGTAGAAGGTGATGTTGTTATCCATTTTCCTGTTCTTGTTCGCGATATGCCACAAAGAAACATATCTCGTTGCCAAGAACAGTTGATGCATACCTTAAAGGAATTTGGTTTCTTTCGAATCCCTCCAAGAAATTAATGTGATCAATATTAATAACCATGCATAATGGAACTATGTTCCTTTCTCCTGTGATTCCCTACAGTCGGTTAAGAAATGGTTCACCAAAAATGTCACCTAGTTCATCTGCACACCTACTGCTCACTTTTCAATTGCTTCTATTATTACCGATGGCACCTGATCTCTACGACACTTCTTTAGTAACTTGCAAGACAACACCTTCCTCTCAAACCTGTTAGAATCATGATTGATGCTCACTGTTGGGTATGTGTTATATTCTTTGCATGTGTGTGTGTGGGTGTGTCAGATTCGACAAATCAGTCTGAAAATCCCTCTAGTAGTGTTCTTTGTGTCGTGTGCGTCAGACACTTCCTAGGGGGGTCCCAGGGGGGGCAGGTATACCCCCCCTATTTATGCGTAGCATTCGGGGCAACGACCCAATTTTTTTTTTTGGGCGTTTTTTCTATTTTAGCGGATTTTGCTATTTTTAGTGGTTTTCTAAATTAATCCCGAATTAAGGGATTAGGGTTTTGGTATCTACAGATTATATAAAAACATTGTATATATATTGTAATGTGAATGGTGAAATTAATACAATGAAGCGTTGAAAGGTTTTCTCTCGGTTAAGGGTTTCTGGTATAAATCTCTGTGTACTATGTGGATGAGGCATTGATTAATTTCTGTTTTGCTTAAGAATCTATATGCATTGCTTTACTTCACATGTGGTATCAGAGCTCATTTTTGGCTTTAGAATTTGGTTTCTTCTGAATCCCTCCAAGCAATTAATGCGATCAAGATTAATAACCATGCATAATGGAACTATGTTCCTTTCTCCTGTGATTCCCTACAGTCGGTTAAGAAATGGTTCACCAAAAATKTCGCCCAGTTCATATGCACACCTACTGCTCACTTTTTGGTTGTTGATATTACTCCTGATGGCACCTGATCTCTACGACACTTCCTTAGTAACTTGCAAGACAACACCTTCCTCACAAACCTGACAGAATCATGATTGATGCTCACTACGTCTAATCCACATAATCCTCTGTGCTTGCCATAGTTTTCCTTCATCCTTTCTGCTAATGATTTCTCATGAGTTTTATCTATGAATAGAGGTAGTGGGTTTTCCCCTGCTGACGAAACACATATAATCCATGCAATAAGTTGGGTGTCAATTGACACTTCCCTATCCAACCATAGGAACCCTCTGTGGATGAAACTCAACAATAATTTGACGCAGATGTTGATTTCTGTGCTTCCGCGAAAATGTGGGATCTCCAATAGGTTCAATATGCTTGTTCGCTATAGTTGTGTTGCCCACTCCTACGACTTGACCGTGAGTACAAGTGAGTCCGATCTGAGTGTTGTGCGCAGATAATTTTATGGTGCTAACTCTGGAAACTTCTTTAGATCTACAAGGTCATGGTATGAAAACTTCAGGATTCCTATTGCACCCAACATATCTCCCTCAACAATGGCCCTAGGTGGAATCATCGATGTAACTAGGTCGTACTTCAAATCCTTGGGCAATTTGACTATTTTTTCTGTTGGCTTCATGGGTGGCACATAAGCTTTGGAAACGTTTACTAGATATGACGCCTCTTCTCTTGGGTTTTCTTCCTGCATCGGTGTTGATGCCTTCTTACTGCATGGTTTCTTAGTCTGCGATGTTGATTCTCCTTCTTTCGGTGGCACCATAGCTCTCTGTAGTTCAACTCTGTCTACAACTCACTCGACTCTTCTTCATCTCTCTGTTCTCTTCAAATGTTCATGCAAAAATAACCCTTTCTCGTCACCCCTTGTTTGCTTTTATAGGATGTTTTCAGATGTTATCTTCCTCTTCACACCCAGATTCTCATCCCCATTCAATTTTATTCACATTCAATTCTCATTCAGATCCTGCATTAATTTCGTATTTTCCGGTGGATCGTGGTCTAGATTTTCCAGCCTATCAAAATCTCGTTGCCATTTTTCATTTATGAATACATGTTCCCACCATCTCTCCATTATGTTTTCTCTTTAATGATTTTCCCATCCTTTGCGCAGGTCCTTATCTCGACTCTTCAATTCTCCTTTCTACATGTAATTCAATTCTCCTTCCTTTCTGCGACATTCTCTTGTTCATCTCTTTTTTTGCTAATTTGACTCTTTGAAAACTACCCAATTCAGAACTTCAATTCTCCCGTCTCTTCAAATGTTTATAGTGACTTGTCTCATGCTCTTTTATTTATTTTTCTTTTCTTTTTCTAGAATACAGATACTATTGTACACGTCCCACACAATCATGATAGTGTGTGGAAGAACGGTTGTCCCTATACAGTTTCAACCAACTACCGTTGACCAATCCTTCCATGATTTCCCCATTCAATTTATCCAATTGAACAAAACCTACCTCTGTTATAGATATTATCACATACGGACCCAACCAATGCATTTGGAACTTTCTAGGGTGCTGCAAAAAATTGCTATCGTAGAGAAAAACTAAGTCTCATATCTGGAAACTCTTCTGTTTAATATGTCTGTCATGCCAATATTTTTCGCGCACTTTTTGAAATTGCTGATGAAATCCTAAGACGAAGCAGTCTTCTTCTATTTCCACTAACTATGACAATATTTTCTCTACTGCACCAAAATCTGTAATCTTTGTTAGTGCGGAAATGCGCATACTTGGTATGATGAACTCCATGGGCATAAATGCTTCCTGGCCATATAATAATCATAATGGTGTCTATCCTGTCAACTTCTTACATGTAGTACGACATGCCCATAGTAATAAAGGTATCCTTAGGTCCAAATCATCTCGATTCACATTACATATATTCATCAGCGCATGCTCTAGGATCTTGTTAAACACTTCCACTATTCCATTTTCGTGAGGATGATAAGGTGTGCTGTTCTGGTGATGAATATGAGATTCTTCTGTCAAAGTAACAATTTTTTTTTTCAAGAAATGTGTTCCCTGATCACTCATAAGGGTTCTCAAACATCCAAACCTTGTGACAAAATTTTCAAATAGAAACCGCGCAACAGTCTCAGAGCTAGAATCTCTGACAGGTTCTGCTTCAGCCGATCAGGTCAAATAATTTGTCACAATGATTATATATATTGCTCCTGACCTTTTTGTTGGTGGGTTTATTTTTCTAATGAAATAAACTTCCCATTTATCAAAATCATGCAACGTAACTTGCGATATTAAAGGCATCTCATCTCTTCTAGATGGATTCCCAACTCACTGACATACATCACATGTATGATAGAACTCCTTAGCATCATTATAAAGGATGGGCCACCAAATTCCTACGTGCAAAATATTTTGAGGTGTCGATTTCCCTGCATAATGGCCTCCTACAACTCCTTCATGTGCCTCTGATAGTATCATAGGCCTCTCATGCTCCGATACACTAACTAAAGAATACCATCCACACCTAACTTATACAAATTCCCTGCTATAAGCTGATAATATGTTTCCTTTACTACTAATTGCTTCTTCTGTGCAGTTGTAAATTCGGGTGGGGATACTACTGTGCTCAAGAATTGGACAATATATGCAAAGTAATCATCAACCATATGTACTGTGAAAAAGTGTGCATCTGGTAGAATGTCATCCAAATTTACTGCATCTTCCCCTGTTAATATACTCGACAAATGATCAGGTCCTGTATTTAATTTTTCTAGTTTCACAATCACTTCAAAATAATACTCCTGAAATAATAAAATCCATATGCATATCTCCCCCCCCAATAATGGCTTATTAACTATGTATCTCAAGACAAAATTATCTTTTTCATTTTGAAATGTGATCTTAGAAAATAATGCCTAAACTTCTGTAGTGCATACACCATTCCTAGTCCTTCACACTTTGTAGTAGTATAATTCTTTTCGGTTCGAAAACTTTCTGCCAGAAAATGCAATGGGATGATCCAAACCTCCTTCCCCTGGATGAGATAGGAATGCACCTAACACTATAGTTGATGCATCTACATGGAGATGGAATTTATTTTTCCAATCTGGAAATACTAAAATTGGTGCGGTAACTAGTTTTTGCTTCAAAGTATGCAGACTTTGCTGACATTCCACATTCCATTGAAACTTGACCTCCTTCTTCAAAAAAAATTCCAACGGGGCTGCGATTTGCACATATCGCCTAATAAAATTTCTGTAGTACCTCGCGTAACCCAATGTTGCTTGCAGTTGTCACACTAATGTAGGTGGTGGAAAATCAATAATAACAACAATCTTCACAAGATCAAGTAAAAGTCCTTGTTTACATACTACATGACCCAACAAGATACGAAATGGTGCACATAAAATAAAATTCTTCAGGTTCAAGGAGATCTGGAACTGTCTACATCTTTCCAACATTAAGACCATATTTTCAATATGGTCCTTCAACAAACTAAACACTATCCAATCATCCAAATATACTTTTAGAAATTTATGAATAAATTATTTAAAAGCTGCGGCAACAACTTGGGAAAATACGGTTGGTGCATTTTTCAATCCAAAAGGCATGAATGTATACTGATAACATCCCCATTCTATCACAAATGTTTTATTATGCCTATCCTCTAACACAATCTTAATTTGGTGATACCCAAAGAATCCATGAGTAAATGAGTAGGCTTC
>SNQJ01S0008992.1:95470-118181 GCA_010110895.2 Picea sitchensis
GAATCAGTTGTTTCTGTGCTTAAACAATATTAAGTCTATTAAACCATTCTTAAATTTTCTTCAAGTGATCATCAACATTATACAACATATGGAAAATAACAATAATGAGCATCAGTCACACATAAGGTATACACAGAGACAAATTTTTCATGAGGAAACCCATAAAGGGAGAAAACCTCTTCTTCCTCGAAATGATAGGCAGTCTTTTAAGTTCTGTACATCATCTATAATTGAGCACCAACTCAATGTGAGGCTGCTACCTCTATTTTAAAAGCTGCAACTTGTTTGA
Source organism: Picea sitchensis (assembly GCA_010110895.2). Lineage (NCBI taxonomy): Eukaryota > Viridiplantae > Streptophyta > Pinopsida > Pinales > Pinaceae > Picea > Picea sitchensis. The sequence continues at coordinate 95,760 of SNQJ01S0008992.1, forward strand.
GAGCACCGACTCTCTTGTTTATCTAGAACCCACTAGAAGGAAGCACCAACTCCCTTAATGTTCCAGTACCAACTAGATGGAAGCACCAACTTCCAGTTACATAGGCTTCAACCTGTGTAACAAAGAACACTTGTTCTCTCTTGCACCACTCTGCCACCCTGGTTTCTCTGGCTGCAACCATATGGAAGCTACAACTCCCTGTGTTCAAGCTCCCACTTGAACCTCTGAGGACAACAGTCCTCCATAGAACCTCCCAACCACCCTGGAATATAAATGAATAATTAAACAACCAACTATACAGATAAATCGATTCTTACCACTTCTTCTCTGTTCTGTAAATCTGGTCTTCTTCTAACTGTTCTGCAATTCTGCTCTGCTTCAACTTGTTCTGTCATTCTGCTCTACTTCAAGTCTTTTCCTCATCTGTTACTCTTCTCTGATTTTTATCTCAGACTGTGCATATTTTCAGTCTCACACTGCACATCCTGTGATTTTCCCTTTCTTACAGTTTAATTCATTTTTCGTCTAGAACAATCAATCACGTACAGTCTGTATCTTTTTCTTTTATACACCACACCCACAATAGTTACCCTTCGAATCTTTTGAGGCAAAAGAAAAATCGTCTAAGCAACTGAAACGCCAACCGATCAGGAATCATGAATCGGTTTTGCTAACTGATTCGTAACTGATGAATTAACTGTGAGAGAGAACAATATCCCTCCGATCATATTCAAGCTTATCTGCACCATTGGATGAACTTTATTAATCCTTCCTTTAAATCGGGTTTCAACATTTCGGCATTCTTGTGGCCAAGTGTCTCGACACTTCATATCGCGATCTCTGAAACTCCAATACAGAGCTTTTCTGTGCTAGCTCCTTCCTCTATATGACCAAGGCCATGACCAAGTGCTTATGCATAAAGTTCTTTTCTTGAATTTGCATTTCATGAATTTAGAGATGAGGCATCTCGACTCTCCAAGTCGCGATCCCCGAAACCCCGAAACAGAGCTTATCTGAACTGACTCGTTCCCTTCTCGTGACCACCGACGGTGACCATAGGCTGTGCCAAAAGGCACTTTATATTTCGTGTGTTTATAAACTTCATTGAGTCCGATCGACGGTTGAAATCTCCATAGATCCAATGGTCCAGATCTTATCGCGATCTCGCATCTCGTGAGTTTCCACACCATGCTCCGTTGACTCCAAGTCAACAAATTGTCCTATGATTCGACGGTCCAGATATGATCCTAATTCAATGGCTCAGATCATATCACGATTTTGCATCTCGTGAGTTTCCACACCATGCTCCGTTGACTCCAAGTCAACGACTTGTCCTATGATTCGACAATCCATATCTGATCTTAATTCAATGGCTCAAATCATATCGCAATTTTGCATATCGCGATTTCGACGGTTATGTTTCTTGCCTCTCCAAGTCGCAAGTCATGAAACTCTGAACTGAAGTCGGATCAACGATCCAGATCACACCTTGATATGATGGATGTGATTAAATCACAATTTTGATGGTTATGTTTCTTGCCTCTCCAAGTCGCGAGTCGCAAAACTCCGAAATGAAGTCGGATCAATGGTCCAAAACACACCTTGATCTGACGGCTGCGATTAAATCGCGATTTCGCATATCACGATTTCGATGATTATGTTTCTTGCCTCTCCAAGTCGTGAGTCGCGAAACTCCGAAATGAAGTCAGATCAACGGTCCAGATCACACCTTGATCTGACGACTGCGATTAAATTGAGATTTCACATATCGCGATTTCGATGGTTATGTTTCTTGCCTCTCCAAGTCGCGTGCCGCGAAACTCCGAAATGGCGTGGGATCAACAGTCCCGATCAACACTTGATCTGACAGTCATCGAGAATTGTAAATGGGATCCAACAATAAGAAATGTTGCTTCTCCTCCCGAGCTTACTTTGTTCCGCTTACTCTGATCTTGCCATCGATGATCTACCAACAATCCTCTGCACTATCTCTTCTGAGCTTATTCGAATCTTCTCTGCAGCGTCTTCTCATAATGCCCATCTATTACATACTTTCTATACTCATGCCATATTCACTGTTGTACTTTCCATCAATGACAAGTATACAAGCATGCGCTGTCTGTTAAATATTTGCCAACATATTTTTCCTTATCATGACTTGGAGAGGCTTAACAATCTCTTGAAATCTCGGAATAAACCTTCTTACAAAATTAATTTTCCCAAGAAATGATTGCATGGATTTCTTATTATGGGATATGGAATATTTGAAATAGCCTCATTTTTTTTAGGTTCTATCATTATCCCATATTTGGAGACAAAAAACCCCAATAGTTTTCCTTCATTTAATGCCAAGATATATTTCTTAGGATTTAGGGATATACCATATCTTCTGCATCTGTTAAGGATTTTTATCAGGTGAGATATATGGTCCTTCTTGTCTTTGGAGAACATAGTAACATTATCAAGATAAACCACCACATAGTTGCCAATTAGTCCTCTGAATGCAATATCCATGGATCTTTGAAAAGTTGCCCCTCCATTGATTAGTTTGAATGACATTTTCTTAAATGCATAAGTTCCCCATTTGGTTTGGAAGGCGGTTTTCAATTGGTCATCATGGGAAACATCTAATATGGAGAGAATTTCAAAACCAGAGACACATTGTAAGATTTGTTCCATGGGTGGTACAGGGTAATTTTTTTTTTCATAGGCATTATTCAAGTTCCTGAAATCAACACATAGTTTGATATCCACATTATTTTACCTTACGGGTACCAGGTTAACTATCCATTGGGTATGTCAGAATGAAAACATGATCCTTTCTCCCAATAGTTTATTCATCTCTACCATTACCATGGATTCCAAGTTTGGATGCATATTTCTTAGTTTTTGTTGAAAAAGCTTTGTTTGAGGTTTCATAGGGATGATATGCTGAATAATTGATCTAGATTATTTTCGTGATGAAATGAGAGAGAAGATATAATAAAGAAATGTACAGAGATATATTAGATATACGATAATATAACAAAGATATATCAGAGATATAACCATATACATAGAGATACATTAATACCCAATTTCTATTAATGAGTGAAATGTACAAAACTGTAGAAATACAAAGTGAAATACTTGCTAGAATGGTGGCAACTATCTCTGAGAAGAGATGTGATGGCTACTCACATTCACAAGAAGATGATTATTAAAATGAGGCTCCAAAGGCATTTTCAACATAAATAAAATACAAAACCCTAACCTTGGAAGATGAAAAGCCAATAGTTTTGTGGACCTCGTTTTGGGTAGTTTGGCGTATCAACTTCCTGGGGGTGTAACTTTGGCATACGATCTCTATTTGGGGCACATGATAGCTCTTTGGAAAGGTATCGAAACGAAAATTAATTTTGGGGGATTATTTATAGACTTCAATTATCATTGAGGTGCAGGATCATGAAATAAATTCATTAAGGCCCTCAAAATGGTCCTGAAAGTTTAGGAACCGAAAAATTGCTAAAATAGTAAATTGCTAGAAGACTGTTTTGAGCCAGTTGGAATAGTTTGGTGGCCACCAATATCCACCTAGATCAATCCTCCCTCCTTAGGAAGTGATGGTATCCATTTCATTGAGTTTCCGGGGGAGAGGGGAAAGCGTTTGCTGAATTTGAACCTTGGTGAGATGCTTGCCTTGCTGGAGGAGTTGTGTTGCTTGGCTTGTTGAAGGCTTTCACACACTTGTTGTTGGCGGGGTTGAATCTTTTCAACCAATCTGTTGTATCTTCGCTTGACTCGACAGTGTGTAGGAACCCTCGTAGGTGAAGAAATGATATCTTCTTTCTCTTCTGCAATTTTCTTCTACTGGATAGAAAGGTCTTGGGCCAAGGTTGTAGTGGTTGTAGTGTCCTTCTATTCACCTTTTGAACAGATTGTGAAGAAGCTGAATTTTGTAGTATGAGATACTACCTTGCAACACTGTTTAGGTGGGACAATGGTAAGAACTACCTCTGGTATCTTGTAGATATGACCCCCAGAGTAATAATGACACTATGGGGTCGAGACTCATAGATAACATGATGCTTCCACATATATGGCTAGACCAAAATAACATCAAAAACATCTAGCGAGGCAATATGAAATAATACCTCATCCTTGAAGGGATGGATGCCGTATGACAATAAACACTACTATCAGACACAAAGATCTCGTCCCAGGTGAAGCCACCCGATGTTGTATGGCTGTGGGTATGGTGTTGTCGACAATCACAACTGTTTTATGACCTTTGTTGAGATGAGGTTCTTCTGGATTCTGCTATCAACAATAAAATGCACCGGGGTCCCCTTCACCCACATATGTGAATGAAAAAGGATCTCCCCCTCTTTAGGATCTACTGGTTCTTCTGGTTGAATTGTTGTGGTCACGACAATAGAAATGGGGTCTATGTCGATGATCTGTCTTCTACCAGTATTTTTTGAATCAGATTCCGAATTAGGGTTCATCCCTTTTTCTTTGATCTCAACCACCAATGAATATTTTGAGAGACATTCATCGGTGTTGTGCCGGGGGATTTAGTGGAAATCACACCATTTTCTAGTGTCCTTCTTTGTCTTTCCATTACCCTTATTTTCATGTGGCTTAGACTGGTTTTTTGAAGGCTGGTTGCTAGGGCCGTATTTACCATACTTTGGTTGTTGCGAATTTGCAGACCCAAACTCCCACTTGTTTCGGTGCTTAAATTTCTTCTCAATTGTAGAAACACATCGATAAGAAACACCTAGTGATGAGATGTCCAAAAAAATCGTATTAGTTTGGATGTATCTGTGTAAATCTCCATGGTATTTCAGAACCAAATTTCACTCGGAGTCTTTGATACCCAGCTTGGTGCGCAAGGTATGGAAGGTATTGGTGAAATCTGGAACTACTTGGCCCTTCTCTTGACGCAGTGTGGTCCATCTTATATTGGTCGTCATAGTTACCAACAGGGTAATATTGTTCCTTGATTATATCCACAAAAAAATTCCAAGTGAGATCAACCCCATATATTCTAGACTGCTCTGTGGAAATTTTCTCCTAGTAAGTTTCCCACCAATATTTGACATGGGGGAGAGACTTAAGGAGTGCGAATGTGATATTTTCCCTGTCGAAAAAATCGTGAACAGAGAAATAACCTTCTAGCAGATTTAACCATTTTCTAGGGAATCCAGATTTATCTATCCTTCAAATACGAGAATATCAAAATTAAATTGTACCTTGAAAGGAGAGGTGCTTCCAAAGTGGCTGATTGATGAAGACATGCATTTTTTTTTATCGGCAAGCATTGAAGGATGTGGGAAAAATTCTCCATCATTTCGTCCCTGTGTCGCGTGAGAGCTTTCTCAAGCAACAGATTAATAGAATCTTCTGCTCTGTCGCTTTTAATTTCTTATGCCATGGAGGGTTTCTTGGGTGTGCGAGAGTGATTTTCCTCAAGAGAGACAAGCTCAAGACCCAACTTGCTATACTTGGACCTCGTCGGGGACATGCAATGAAAAATGATCAAGAGCAACTTGCTCTGATACCACTGATCCAGATTATGTTCAACATGAAATGAGAGAGAGATATAATAAGGAAATGTAAATAGATATATCAAATATCCAATAATATAATAGATATATATCAGAGATATAACCATAAACATAGAGTTGCAGTAATACACAATTTCTATTAATGAGCGAAATGTACAAAACTGTAGAAATACAAAGTGAAAGACTTGCTAGAATGGAGGAAACTTATCTCTGAGAAGAGATGTGAAAGATACTCACATTCAGACGAAGATTATTATTACAATGAGGCTCCAAAGGCATTTTAAAAATAAATAAAATCCAAAACCCTAACCCCGGAAGATGAAAAACCAACAATTTTGTGGACCCCGTTTTGGGTAGTTTGGTGTATCAACTTCCCGGGGGCGTAACTTTGGCATATGATCTCTGTTTGGGACGCACGATAGCTAGTTGGAAACGTATCGACGAGGAGATTAATTTTTGGGGCTCAATCAAATCCTTTGGCTATCCTTGAGGATCTTGATTGTGAAAAAAATTCATTTAATCCCTCAAAATGGCCCAGGAAGTTTAGAAACCAAAAAACAACTAAAAATAGTAAATTGCCAGAAGGTTGTTTTGAGCTAGTTGGAATAGGTGGGTGTCCACCAATATCCACCTGTATCAATAATATTGGTGTAGTATGTCTTGAGATCATCATTTGTCTAGGAGAAAATGTCTTAATATTCCTTGAACAATTTGATGAAAGCTTGTTTCTCACCTGGAGAACAATTCTTTCCAAGGTTGACATTTTGTGGTGTGCTACTTGTCCCACAATTAATCACTTCAAATTTCTGAACTATTTTTTTTGCAATTTGTGACCTTCTTAAATTTGTCTTGGAGATCATAAAGTTTTTCCAACCTTACCACAATTTTGGGGATGTTGTTGATTGAAGTGACTTTGCTTCCTATTACTTGATCTATTGAGTCTAGTGTATCAGAGTTCAATTCTTGATCATATTGACCTTAATTAATGAAAAAATACTTGAAATGATCTTCCATACGTAGAAAACTTATGATTTATTGGTCTTTAGAAAATATTCTCCAATTTGTTGTGTTGTTAGGAATTGGGGGCCTGTACAATAATTCCATAGAAAATGTATCATGCATTATTCCTTCTGATGGAATTAGTTTAGATGAAACATTGGCTAATAAATATACATCATAATTTAATGAACGAGGAACATGACTGATATTAAACACATCAAAATTTTTAATTAGATCCCATACCTCTTGTTGGTAATGTTTAAGGTGAATGGAAAGGAAATGGATAGTGTTTCTTACCTTTCTTATCACAATGTATGAATCACCAAATACCTTTATTAGTTTCACCTTCATGTCCACTGCGTTTTCTAGTCCTTGTATGAGAGATTCATATTCAACATTGTTATTAGTGCATTGGAATTCAAGTCTGCATGCAATTAACGTTTTTCTGCCACTAGGGTCTTTGTAATTCAAGTCTGCATGCAATTAACGTTTTTCTACCACTAGTGTTATAGGATAAATCCAACACAACACCCACACCTTCAAGAGACTTGGATCCATAAAAAAAATAGAGTCCACATGTTAGGATCACCTTTAGATTTATCTTGGGACTTAGTGTTTGTTTTATTTTTTGATTTTTTTTAGTTAGAAAGATTAATGGATACATCTAAGTTACTTCTAGAAACTATGTTAGTATGTACATTAGAGTTAGTGTCGGTTTTATATACTATATAAAAAATGGGCTCAAAAAATGAGTGCAATGACGGATTTCAAATTGTGTGAATGATTCTGCATGAGGACAACAATATGATTTCCAAAGAAAGAGTCCAAACTATAGTTCCCCGAAATTGAGTGATTCAACATTATGGGTTCATTTAGATCATTTAAATATGTTACCACATGTTTCATATATCGTTCCCTGTTCACCCTAATTTGGTTTGGTTTCCCATTGTCATAGGTGCGACCAATTAGTGACAAAGTATCCATTCAACATAGTATACCAATATCTTCTTAGTAGCAATCCATATGTATCTGGGATGTCTACCATGATTATGACTATTGTTTGATGGACCTTTGGATTGGATGCCAATATGATTAACACATTCTTTAATTCTCCCATAAATTTGACATTTGACCTATCTAACTGTATGATTTGGATGTCATATTTCTCAGGTTTAACATTAAGTTTCTCACAAAATTTAAGGGGAACACATTTGAAGAATCTCATGAATTAACCATATAATACTTATGTACATTTCTATTAAATATTTCAAAGGTTAACATAAAAGGAGGAGTTTTAGATTTTGATATTTTTTTAACAAGTGATGCATTAACATCAAATTGTTTCTTTGGGACTTCCTTTTCATAAGTTTGACTAATTTTACTCTTCCCTTTACTTCCTCCCACATTAATCTCTTTGGTATTACTCGAATTAGTACCCTGTAGAGTTTTTATAAAATTGTCTTAGATATGAGGTAATTTCATAAGTTCTAAAAGATAAATATTGGTTTTTTTTCTTTTCAAGTCTTCCAAGAAATCATAATCAAGTTTATATGGAGGGGTAGAATGTGCAGTTGGTTTATTGCCATTTTTGTCTTCTGTGTATTGGATGCTATCTTATCAGGCTCAAAAGTTGAAGGAGAATCTGAGGATGATGTCTTACTTTCACTCCTACTGGTAACAACATTTTGGAACATATGTATTTCCTCAATATCTTCCTCTTCCTCTTCTTCCAAACCAAAAGAGATATCCCAAAAGGAATTCACTTCTTTCACATTTGGTCCCTCAATGTCTTGGGACTAGTATTGTTGTTTTCATTCCCCCTTTTCTTCTTTATCTTCCTTATAATCAGTAGGAGCATCATTGGCCCAAGATTTAAAGTATTTTATAAAATTTTCTACATTTATGCCTTCTGTAGGATGGGTTGTTTTAGTGGTAGGGGGAGTGGTTTTCTTGGGAGGAAACTTGAAGAATTTTTTGGGATTGGAACTACCTTCTCCAATATTTTTCTTCATGTAAATGATTTCATTAGAAAACTTATTTACACATATCTATGGTGCTTCCATGTATGTGGATTCTTGATCCTTATTATCTTTAGGGGTTTTGGCCCAATGACCATATTAACCTTGGTTTTGATAGTGGTTTTGTCTTTTGAAGCCTCAATTCCAGGGTTACCCTTGAGAATGAGCATGCATTTTTCAACCTTAATAGCTTCTTTGAAGGTACCTTCCAGAGTATTCTTTTCATCCCTTTTAACAAACATTTCCATTGAAACAGGGAGGGATGAGGTGTAAAATTCAATTGAAACATCTTCAATAGGCTTGGAAGTAGGAGGGATTTTATTTATTAATGTGAGAAACCTTTGATTAAAATATTTAACCTTTTCTTTTGCTTCCATTTTAATCCTTGAAATATCTATAACTAAGCTTGCTAGGATTTTGTCTTCACCAAATTTGTCAATAAAAGCAATTTCAAAAGCATTCCAACTAGTGATTGAAGCTTGAGCTAAAGAGAAATACCAATTGATGCTTTGTTTTCAAACATATAAGGGAAAAACATACAAATGAAATCCTTATGTTCTACACTCATTAACCCGACAACAAGCATAAATTTCTTAATACAATCTTCAACAAGGTCTTTCTTGTCAGGGTTGAACTTGGGAAGAAACGTCTTGGGATGTTTAGTCAGTTGATGAAACTTCCAGGCGCTGCAACAACATTTGGGACCTTCCAGGGTTGGTTATTTGGTTGGTTTGCATTGGCTCCAACCATCCTTTTAGGGTTTTCAAGGATTTCCCCTTATTTGTCTCCTTCGAGTTCGTCTTCAGGTTCACCTCTAGGTGTCCTAGTTGGAGAATTAGGAGGGATGGGAAGTTGACCACCCTCGACTAGTAAGTAGTTCTCGAAGTCAAAGTCTGAGGACTCTGTAACTCCTTTACGACTTGTGAAATTTGATTAAATTAGGTTTTATGATGTTTAGGTTTACTTCATGGGTTCGAGAAATTTCAAGAGTGGGTTCTTCACACGTTAGATTTCTATGTCCCCTAGGTACTAAAAATTCAAGAGGATGTTGCCTGGTTTTTCTGCTCCACTGTCGAGTTAATACACACTCACAAGTATGTTTGATTACTCGCTCAAGTTTAGATTGTGATAACAATGGAGAGGTCAGTGACATGGGTTCAGTTTGGGAAACACTTCTTTGAGTAGAGACTTGGGTGGGGGTATTTATAGAGTATAATTGAGGATTGAAAATATACTCAGAGTCAGTTGGTTGGGAATCATTGTGACTAGTTGTGTTTATTAGAGGATTTGAATAGGTAGGATCTTGAAAATTTTTAGTAGCCGTTTAGTTCTATGTCCCTCCTTCTAGAACCATTTCTGTTCACAGGTCCAAATGACATGTTAAGTAGGTAAGGGAGAATTCACGATGGCAGGTCCCAATTAGAATATCATTTTTGACCAACAAGTGGGCCTAGTTTCCACTCTAAAATATTTTCAATCATGAATTTGAGAACACAATGTTCTCAGATGAATTTAAATTTGAGCTAAATGATTTATTACAACTATCTAAAACTATGCTAGTCTAACTCTAAACTAACCTATCCTATTTGAATCAAGACAAAACTAAAAAGGTATGAGCACACTAAAATGATGTCAGCAACATCAGGAATAATTCATGTATGCTAGTAATATTAAGTGAACACAACAATGATATATATGTATTAACAATTAGTTGTGTATTATATCCATAACATCATTTTTTGTACTCATGAGGAAATAAGTGACAACATAAACATCAATAACAGGGGTAAGAAATAGTTCACACAAAAAATATCTGCAACACTTAAGCAGAAGAAAAATACATAAAGAGAAATCTCATATACATCTGTATGAACCACAAATTTCCAAAATTTGTCTCTTTCTCTTTATCATTAAGTAGTAGCAGTACGGTATCCAACATACAATGAAAACAGGTCCTTTGTTTCTCACAATGATCTCTTTTATAAAACAAGAGAGACTATCCACATTTTGTAACTGTCATCATGTCAGATGAAATTTACAACATATCGTTTCATATTCTCTACTCAGAATTTACAATTTTATTATGATCAAAATAAAAAGGGTCCATTACAAGACACAATGATCACATAATTTTCTGAAGTTTCATAGCATCTCTATACTCTTTCCACAATTCATAATCTCTCAAGATTACATCTATCATGTCCAGTTGCATCTTCTCTAATTCCAACTTATAATAACATATTTTGGTTGTCACTTCTAGTTTTAGACTTTTTTCATTATTATTTATATAGTTTTTGGACATTGTGATCAATCTTGTTGGTTTTATCGACTATTCACTTAAGACTTCCTTATTTACCTCTATGATCTGCTCAATAGTTTACTAGTTGGAATATCTTTTAGTTTCTACCTCTACTATCCTTATTTCACTCGGACTTGCTTCATCAAGGTTCAACATGACTTCCATTCCAAATTATTATAGAAAATCATATGAGGAATTCCACAATATTTTGCAAGCTTTGGTTGTTGTCTTCTGAATGCTTCCAATGTCTTCTAGAAGGGGCTTCAAAGAGGACCTAATCCTTTTTTTTTTTTTTTTTCTGACGACATATTTGAAGAGTACTTGGTGACTCATGATACAAATTCTTCCAATTTAAATTACTTGGTGACTCATGATACAAATTCTTCCAATCTATGATTCTATCAAATGCATCCTGAGCTCTTTGATACCTTCTCCCCATATCTTCCATTTGGTCAATTAGCTTTATCTGGTCATCCTCGTTCCTTTGAATATTGTTCATTACACAAAAACATTCCCTTTGTACCATTCTCAACTCTTCATTGGTAGTTTTGGCCTCTTCTTTTACAACTTCCAAGATGAGATATCCTTTTTGGATTTCTTCCATGGCCTTTTCAAGTTTACATTTGTATTGTTCTAACCCTAGATTATTGTGCTCCAGTTGCTCTATGAACTTTCTAACATGTAGGAATTTTGTCTACAATTTTGCTACCTCCTGTGCATGGTTTTCCTTCAACTTCTCCATTTCTTGTGAATGTATTAACTTAAGTGTATTCAAATATTTCTTTTGTATACCTTCAACTATGTGGGTCTTTCCCTTGAATTTTGAATTTAGTTTGTCCCTTTGAATTTGTAGCACCTTTTCCATTTCTTCTGTGGGAAACTTCTTTGCAATACTAGCTTCCCTTTTGAATTCATCAGTTATACTGTCCCAATATGTTCTCAACACTTATTCTAGTTCAGGTACTCTAGCTTGGGAGGTGTCCAATGCAACACCTAATTCATAGACTGGCATTGCATTAGCTCCTACAAATGCATTAAGAGCTGAAGCAGTTTGCAGAGCGTTGTTCTTGGGATTTGGGCATGCTTTCCATAGAATGGACCTTTCGAAAAATCCATGGCTGAGATATTTTTATGATCTATTCATCTTGTTTTATCTCTTCTCAATCCCTTTCATTTTATTGTTGTAATATTACACACCACCAACTACTACAACAACTTATAGCTCCATCACTTGAGAAGATATGAGAAATTCCTTAGGATTTCATTCAAGGGGGTGCATTCGTGAATATGCATGTTAATTATGATGACATTTGGGCTTGTTGCATCAATTTTATCCTCATCGAATTTTCTCTTCTTTTCTCTCTCTTCTTGCTCCTTGGACTTTTGTAATGCCTCAACTTCAGTAGCCTTTTTATTTTCTTCTTCTTGTTTCCTTATCTATTTCGCAATCAACAACCATTCTTTGTCTTTCTTCTTCCTATTTTTCCTTTATCTCTTGCTCCACATCATATTGTGTTTTTGCTTCTTTCTTAGCACTCATTTTCTTCTCTTCAACAATTTTTCTTAGGTATTCATACCTTTTCTTCTTCTCTTCCATATTAGGTTTCCTTTTGTCTTCTTCCTTCTTCTTCTTGGATTCATCTTGTTCCTTTTTCTTCTCCATTTCTAGCTCTATTTGCTTCCTTTGGAATTATTCTTCAGCTTCCAGGGATTTATTCAATATCTCATCTACTTTTTTTCCTTCTTCATTTTCTTTTACTTCCTTCTTATCCTAGTCTTTAGCTAGAAGAAATACAAATTTATCCTTGGCTATTTTTCTTTTCTCATCCTCTTCTCTTTGTAAATTTTCCCTTGCTGACTCATATTGTAACATGGTCAGTACCTATTCAAAGAAAAAAGGATCCTTTGAATATTTATTCTACATAGTTTACTTTGTGTATTATAGGATGTGTCAATCCAACTTCCTTGATATGTTCACTCACCAAAATTCTTTGGTCATGTCCCTTGGGATCTCTTGTGCATAAGCATATTTCTTGTGGAGCTTCAACTTCTTTCCTAGAATGATGGCCATTCAACAAGGTGTACCTCCCGATATTCAAAGTGAATTTGTGCCACAAATTTTTGTTGCTTGTTGACAAGAAATATGCTATTCCTTCCTCTATTATATCATAGGTAATTTCCCTGACCAACATCTTTTCAGGAACATACTTTGGTAGGAGGTGTGGGGATTGGGAAAACCCATTAATTTTGACATAAGTGTAATACTTCCCTACGTACTAGTCTCCAATTTCTCTAAAGGTTGCTATAGTCCCTTGTGATATTCTATGGGGTGGGAGTCCAAAAATTATGATAAACATAGGGGCTACAAAATAGTCACATATATCATATATGGACTTATAGTAGTTAATTTCCCACATTTATGGATAGTAAATATGGACAGGTTATAGGATGGGGCTCCATTCCCATCCTAAGTAAGGAAATGGACAATAGAACATACTGCATCTACGAGATAACTCGACATGAAAAACCTGGGTTTTTTCAAACTTGGAGCTTCTTTGACTTTCATAAAATGTTGAATGTGAGTATATGCACCCAATTGAAGACTTGGCCTATTTTGACCGCGATATACGCCATCGAAAACCACTCCATTTGAAAATGAGTACTTGTCTCCTCACCATATAACCTACATATCATACTACTCAGTAGTATATAGGGCCTTTTTAGATATTGTTTAGGAATTATCCTTTCTTCCTTCTTGAAACATCTTACTTTGTCATTCCACCAATCTTCCATCAACTCTTAGAAGCATTTTTATCTTCACCGATTTTTTTTAAGAATGTCTTGTTTAGGGGTACTGCAGATTCCTAGAGGTGGTAATGGATGCTTATGTCTTCTGTGTTCAAGGATTCTATCAGAATTCTTGACTCATTCAATACAGTAGATTTATCCTCATCAAGATGAGTGAAACACCACCTTGTGGAGTCATTGTATGGGAAAAACATTAGACAAGTTGCTATGGCATGCATACCACTTCTTTTGATGTTGTGGGAGGCTTTAAGGTCTTTATATTTAGGCAGGAAGCCTCCCTTGTTGAAGATATTGTATATGTGGCGTTGAAATGTTTTGGTTGAGAGTTTTAATTTGAAAAATGTTCTTCTACAATGTTATCAGGAAGGGAATATCAAGATATTATATTAGAATGTTTCAGGACTCTCATTCCTTTCAATGAATATTCCCTGGGGAATATTCGTTTCTCATATAGGGAATCGTGCCAATAATAAGACTTTATACATTCTCATGCATGAACTACATTCATTTAGCGTGTGAAAAACATTTACCAAGATTAAGGTTTAAACGATCATCCTTTAATTACCTTAAATTAAACTCATCGGGATGAGTTATCTGAGAGGAGGGAATGTTGAAAAGTTAACTCCAAAAGGAGATATCTCGAAATTTATATTGGAGAGGATCAATTGAGACGGGATCATTGGAAGAGATACAAGTGTATGGTTATTACTCATTCCAATGATATTTTCCTAAAGGAATATTATGTATATAAAAAATAGTGCTTCCATGAAGGAGCATTATATGTGGGTCATGTTAAACTCTTCGATCAGTTTAAATTGGCCAATGAGCTATGGGACACTAAGTAATATGAACGATTATGTGAGGGACATACCTACATGCGTATAACTCCCACTTCATGCATTAGTTCCTTTGGGACAATCACTTCTTGACACGAGGTCACAGGGTAAATTCCTTACAACATAACAGAGCTCTTGTACATCGGGTAACGATCATCGAAGAGATTTCATCGGAATCGATAGTGTGCACAATGTGATACCCTTTCATTTTTTATGATAAGACATCGATAGAAGGCATCAAACAACCTATCAGATTTCAGATCTTAGAAAGGAATTTGACAATTGCATGTTGATTGATCCTGAGTGTAGAGGTCCCAATGAGGAATGATCTGATATCCCTTAGGGAATAGTCACATGACTGAAGATTTTCCTTGGAACCCAAAATAAATTCTAGTTCATTTATTGAGAGAAAGGGGCTAACAAATGTAGGGTAAAACTTTAAAATATCTCTGATCATCATATCATTCTTTGGGTAACCCTTAGAATGCATGTATAGAATAATAGTTTTATGTACCAGTACCGAATAAAGTTACTAGTGATAAAATTCCTTGCTGATTTTTTTTATAAGGGGACCCATTGAAATTCTATGAGACAAAGAATTTCAATGGGTAGTTGTGGTGTCACAACAAAAGGCTACTCAAATTAACCTTCTTCTACATTGAAGTGCAGACAATCTTCTCATCCACATCCAAGCTGATCTCTACCTTTTTTCTTGAATCCTTTCATAGAAATTTCTTCTTCTTGGCATCCTTCTTACAATTCTTTGGATTAAACTATGGATGTAGCTTCAAACACTTATCTTTGGTGCGACCATTTATATTTCAATGGTTTCAATGGTTTTTTAGATCTTTGCAATAATGTGCAGTGGTTGTGATCTTCTTGTATTTTCCTTTCCACTTCTTCTTCCTGTACTTAGAGGCAACTTGGTGGTCTTTCTATTTAGAACCACTTGGTTTTCCTTTTTTATGGGGCCCTATGTTCTCTAGATACAACACTTGAACACAAGCCCCATCAATAGCCCTTGGTTTGAAGATAATCACTTTCTTTCACAAATGACTTTGTAGCCCCCCTAGATATTTGATGAGTACGTCTAGATTCTTAGGAGAGATACCTAACATGATCTCTATATTCTCGAATTCAGTGGTATACTGTTGTACACTTTTCCCTTACCTTTTCCTCAAGTGAGTCCAACAGATCCATTGTTCCTCTATGTACCCAATATGGTATAATTGGGTCTTGATGAGGGTTTTAAAATCCTATCACTTAGTTATTAGTAGATCACTCTCCAACCTAAGTGTCTTTATGTGGCTTTCCCACCAAGTTAATGCATGACCCTCTAGTTTTTTGGTTGGGAAAATGAAAATTTCTTCTCTTCATCTATGTTATGGACACTGAAATACACTTCTAACTGTTGCAAGCAATGATTCAAATTAACAAAATCTATCTCACCTTGGTAGGGTTTGATGTCCACTTTCTCTATCGTTTTAAATAGAGGTTATCAAAGAGTGACGTAACTGGAACTTCACTTCTCTTTCTTGGGATATTTTCTCGATTACTTTTCTAAGTATTCACTATCTCATAGTTTCTCATCAGATCCATATTTTGAGTTAGAGCGACTAACCTCCCTGAAAAGTCCGAACTTGTTTTCTAGAGCCACCATGAGGAGGGCCATGTTGAGAGAGATATCAACAAATTTCTCTTCTAGCCTAAAAAATCTCTCTTCCATCGCTTCCTCAATATTGTTATAAAAAAAATAATCTTCGATGGATGAGGTTCCATGGGTTCCTTCTTAATACAATTCCTAGATTCTGCAACTTTTGACAAATACCCCAAATAAAACTCCTCTTATACCAATATGAGCTGTAAAATGCTATGGATATTCCACTGGAATAGTTTATCACAACAAATCTTATATTATACCAAACTCTTTTATTATGCAGGTTTATTTCCTTAAATCTCAAATTTATTAGCACTATCTAATTTCCTGAATTTATGAAAATAAATGAAATACGAAAAAGAAAGAATAAGGAAATGAACAAACCATTAAAAAAAATGAACACAATATGTACCCCTGCAAACCCGATATAGGATAAACCCCATATAGAAGGTGAGGCCTATGTTTTGCTCTCTTTTTTTTAGTTATGAAAATAAAGTACAAATAAAGAGGCACTCACAATGGAGTTTCATTTGACATTGTGGCTTGAATGGATGCTACAAAATCTCCTACCTCCTCTGTTATGCTTTCAAATTACCATCCTATATTCTCTTCTCAACTATGGAATGAGTACAATGCTAAAGAATGGAACCCTTTATCCTCCTAGTGGAACAATATTTAACATTTCCTGATAGCCATCTAGGGTTAGGGTTTTTTCATCCTCAACCCTCAATTAGTGATAAGATTTTGGACCTTCTAGAGTCTTCTTGAAATTACACACGTGTCTAACCCCACACATGTGAGTAATGGGGGTTGGTGTGGCATCCACTTGTACCATAGTGGTCAATGAGGTAGGTTAACTTATTGGATGCATAAATTTCACATATGAGCTCTGATTGATGTGGTTTTGCATCGTTGGAAAGGTCCCAATCTATAGAACAACGTTAAGGGGATGGAATATATGCTTGTAAAGTTTTTAAAAGATGTTGTTTGATGCCTCAAAATGGATCTGGAAGGTTTTGAACCCCAAATCTCCAAACTAAGACCTACTGCTAAAATGGGCCATACAATCCAATTCCTCAAAAGTACCAAGATAGATAAAAATTGTATAATGATCCAATCCATATAATTTCCCATATCTATTCCCTATGAATTATTAGCCTTGAGTATGATTTAAAATATAAACTACAACAATGGATGATATTTCACTCCTTTTCAACCCCAATCAACAAGGAAACCCAAGATAAAAGTGATCCAGGTGGATATTGGTGGCCACCCACTTGTTCCACTAATTCAGAATGATTCTACATCTTGGCAGTTTTTTCTATAGTTTTTTGGGTCCCAAACTTGTAGGGCTGTTTTGAGGCCCTAAATGATGTTTTTCTGGCCCAAAATCACGTAGTAGGTAGTTAAAAGGTAGATTCTAGGATAAAATAAAATTGTACTCCTCAGCTATACCTTTTCGATGGTGTATTGAGCAGTCCAAACAAAGATCGTATGCAAAAGTTGTTCCCTCGGGAAGTTGACGTATCGACTAACCACATCGGGGCTCACAAACCTTTTGGCCCTTCATCTTCTCGGGTTAGGGTTTTATCATTAATCATGATTTATGTTAAACGGATTTTTTTGCCTCTTTGTAATCAACCTATTGCGAATGAGTTTAGTTGACACATCTCTCTTCAGATATAAGCTATCGCCATTCTATGTAGCTTGTGTGCTTTGCATTTTGCAGTCTTTTGTATTCCAGTCAATCATTAATAGAATTTGAGTTTTACTGTATTACTGTGTTCCTTGCAATATCTATATCTATTTCCTTGTCATATATCTGTTATATCTCTGCCTTCATGCCACTCTTAATATAATCTGGATTAAAAATATACTAAATGTGTGCCATCAAGTTTCATCCCTTTAAGGCAATCTTATCAAGCATAAATCAACATTCAAATATACTTTATGTCAAATAGTAAATTATAATAGTATGTATGTATTGTCTTATTCAAAATAAATGTTAAAACCCTTAATGATTTCAATATTAACTTATGTCAACTCGACAATATATAAGTGTTGGAAATTACCAAATGATGAAGACAATGATAGATGAAAATCAAATTTACAATAAGACAATTATAGACAGTTGAAAAATTAATGTGTGCACACACACACACATAAGATGAAATTAAAGTACATACTTTCGTCTCATAATAAAATGGTACAACCCTCCAAACTCTCCAAAACCCTATACCGGGGAAACCAAAAAAATCCTAACTCCACTAAAGATTCTCCACAAGTTAGAATCAATGCTAGCAAGCCTCTGTGGCAATATGAATTCTCTTATCTTCTTATTCAATAAGTACAACCCTAAGGTTTATCACCAAACCCTAACTCCTCGCATCCTTAACGTTGAAACCCTAAACCTAGGAATCTCCAAGAAACCCTAATGCTCCAAGATAAGAGAGGTGATACAAAGAAGAATACACTGAAAGAGAGAGACTAGTGCGTTGATCTCTTCACCACTCTAAAACAATACGACGATGAATAGAAATGAATGAAATGACTCTCTCCTTCCTCTATTTATATGAGAGGTAAAGTAGGCCAACAATATAAAATGGGCCTAAACCTCTACAAGGAACCTACAAAACACACGTATGACCACATATATGAAGCACTACACTCCAAGGGTACACATGTCAAGATCCAAGGTGATGTCATACACACGTGGGGATATAATGCAAGGAAAATCTAGGATATGTGCCCAAAACTCCTCTTCTAATCTTATGAGGACTCCAATAGTCCTCCTAAGCCATGTGCTCCACCAGATCTGTTGGGTATGTGTTATATTCTTTGCAAGAATAACCATAGTGTCTACTATGTTGCGTCGGGGGTTCAGGGGCAACGCCCCAAAGATTTTTTTTCCCTCGGGAAACATGTCGCATTTTTTCCTTGTTTTTCGTGTCACCTTGATTTTCATGTCCATTGTTAGGTGGTTTTTCGGCACATGGTTTTTGCTGATGGTTTTCTATTTCCGGTTAAGGAATTAGGGTTGTTGACTAATCCAGGTCATTGGTTTAGAGTTTTGGATGCCACTTTCTCCTATATGTATATTGTATTGTAGGAAATGTATCACCATGAATGAATATAGAATATGCTAGTTTTCCTAGTTTGGGTTTCTAGGGGAAAAATCTATGTGTAATGTGTGTATTTTCCATTGTATCTTTTCTTTTCTTTTATTGAAAATCTATTTGTAGTAAAATATTGTACAAGGTTAAAATCTACATTTGGTATCAGAGCTTTGTTGTCTTTAGGGGGACACCTTTGTGGTCAAGGGTTTGGCTCATGACTTTGATAAGCCTTGTTACAATGGGAGATCTGTGGTATTGATTTTTCAAGTGAAAACAAATGGCGAGCAATTCAAAAATGGAGACCGAGAAGTTTAATGGGAAATTTTTTGAGCTATGAAAGATCAAGATGGAAGATATGTTGGTGGATAGAGATCAGTGGATTGTGGTGGATCCAGGTATTGCACCTACATGAAATTCAACAGATGACTTGAAAACATTGGATCGGAAGGCGAAGAGCACAATCCGACTGTGTCTCTCAAATTCAATATTACTGAATGTGTCAAAGGAAGCTACAACAAAATATTTATGGGATAAGTTGGGGAAGTTGTATCAGTCTAAGTCCCTAGTAAATAAACTTTTCTTGAGAAAGAAGTTGTATAACCTGAGGATGAGAGATGGAGACTCGGTGGAAGAGCATTTGAACTCCTTCAATACTATGGTAAGTCAGTTAGTATATGTTGAGATTAAAATTTCAGATGAAGATAAGTGAATCATTTTAATGTTCTCTTTACTGGACTCGTGGGATAGTCTGGTTGTGGCCATAGGTATTAGTACAAATTTTGGAAATAATAAAACCTAAGTCCTCAAGTGGGAGATATAAGTCTAAGGGTAAATCTAAATCTCCTGAAAAGTTTGTAAAGGTATGTTGGAGATGTGGAAAAGAAGGGCACTACAAGAAGTAATGCAAATCCAAAATTGAGAAAAAGAAGGGATCTGAAGAAGCTCCTTATACAGAAGAAAAGACCTCCAAGGAAGAAGGAGGGTATGTGTACTTGGATTCTTCAAGAACACATGTATATCATGAGGCATGGTTGGTTGACTCAGGTGCATCCTTTCATATGACTCCCCACGGGGAGTGGTTCTGTGAATATGAGAGGTATGATGGAGGTAATGTTTTCCTAGGTGATGACTCGACAACCAGAATCATAGGACAAGGAAAAGTCAAGTTGGGGATCATAGATGGAAGGATTAGAACACTACCTAGTGTTCTTCACATCCCAGGTTTGTCCAATTTTTTTTTTTCTGTACGAAAAATGGACGATGCAGGGGTAAAAACAATATTTGAAAAGGAAACCTACAGGATGGTTCAAGGAGAAATGGTGTTGCTGAAGGGAGGTCGGTTTGGAACTTTGTATAAGCTGAAAGGAAGCACTATTAGTGATGGGTGTAATAGTTCCATTGTTCCTAATATTAGAATTGAATAAGAAATAACTCCTACAGTCTCTGGAGAAAAGGTTATGCTGTGGCATCAAAGGTTGGGGCATATCGGAGAGAAGGGTCTTCGACTACTACACGATAAAGGTATGGTTGAAGGTATGTCTAATTTATCTCTAGATTTTTATTTCTAAGAACATTGTGTATATGGGAAGTAGAATCGGGTAAGATTCCCCTCTGGTGCAACGAGGGTAGAAGGAATTTACAACTAGTTCACAGTGATGTGTTTGGATCTGTGTCGGTTCCATCATTGGGAAAATCTGTGTACTATGTATCATTTATAGATGAATTCTGAAGGAATACTTGGATATATTTCCTCAGAAGAGATATGAAGTATTTGACTGTTTTAAAGAGTTTAAGGCTCTTGTTGAGAATCAATCAGAGAAAATAATTAAGGTGTTGAGGACAAATAATGGTGGAGAGTTCTGCGGGAAGGAATTTGAATAATTTTGTAATAGGTGTGGTATAGAAAGGTAGAAGACTACTTCATATGCACCTTAGTGGAATGGAGTTGTAGAAAGGATGAACAAGATGTCGATGGAAAAAGCAAGGTGCATGCTCAGTGGTGTCGGGTTAGGGAAATAATTCTAGGCAAAGGTAGTGGGTATTGCATGTTACTTGGTCAACATATCACCCTCATCAATGTTGGATGACAAGACTCCACAAGAGGTATGGACTGGTAAGAAACCTTCTCTCACACATCTCAAGCTATTTGGTGGTGAGGCCTATGTTCATGTTCCAAAGGAAAACAAGAGTAAGCTAGATAAGAAGGTTGAAAATTGTATCTTTATTGGGTATAAAGATGGTCTCAAAGGTTATAAGATTTGAAACCCAGAAACTAAGAAGGTTGTGGTATTTATAGCCGAGATGTGGTATTTAGAGAAATGAAGGATGTTGTTAAACATGAATTCCTACCAAGTAAGGAAGAACCAGAGAAAATAGAGTTTGATTTAAAGGATGATGAATCAAACTCTAAAGAAGAACATGAATCAGAAGAAGAAGATCCTCATACTCCAGTATTGAGGAGATCGGTTCGAGAAAGAAGGCTACTGGAAAGGTATACTCCATCTGATTTTCGTTCAAATTTTTCTTTGTCTATTACTGATGATGATCCTAGAACTGCCAGGGAGGCAGTGGATTCAGAGGATGGAAAGCTCTGGAAAAAGACCATGGATGAAGAAATGGAATCCTTGGATAAGAATGAGGCTTGCGATGTAGTGGAGTTTCCGACTGGAAGAAAGCCCATTGGCAACAAATGGGTATTTAAAAAGAAGCTGAATGCATAAGGCAAAGTGGAGAAATAAAAAGATTGGTTAGTAGCAAAGGGTTATTCCCAGGTTGAGGGAATTGATTTTGGTGATATTTTTTCTCTTGTTTCCAAGTTAACTTCTATAAGCTTTATGTTATCTGTTGTTGTTGCATTTTATTTTGAAGTAGAACATATGGATGTGAAGACACCATTCCTACATGGGGATCTGGAAGAAGAAATCTATATGAAGAAACCAGAAGGATTTTGTGTGAAGGGAAAGAAGGAGCTGGTATGCAAGCTGAAAAATTCCATGTATGGTTTAAAACAATCACCAAGGATGTGGTATAAAAAATTTGATACTTATATGCTGGGACTTGGCTTCACAAGAAGCAAAGAGGATCACTGTGTGTATTTTAAATTAATTGGTGATCATTTGATTTATTTGGTCTTGTAT
>SNQJ01S0008992.1:118231-151386 GCA_010110895.2 Picea sitchensis
GGGACTTGGCTTCACAAGAAGCAAAGAGGATCACTGTGTGTATTTTAAATTAATTGGTGATCATTTGATTTATTTGGTCTTGTATGTGGATGACATGTTGCTGATAGGAAACAACAAGGAGATTATCCAGGATGTGAAAACTCCGTTGTCCTCTAAATTTGACATGAAGGATTTGAGTGCTTCAAATTTCATTTTGGACATTGAAATTAAAAGAGATCGAAAAAAGAGGAAACTCTAATTAAATCAAAGAAAATATGTCGAGACAATATTGCAGAGGTTTAATATGTAGGAATGTAAACCGATCAAGGTCTCTATTCATGTTGGTGTAAATTTATCTGCGGATCAATCTCCCAAGACACATGAAGAAGAGGAGGAGATGTCTTGTGTTCCATATGCGAGTGTAGTTGGCAGTTTTATGTATGCAATGGTATGTTCTAGACCAAACATTGCACATGCAATGGGAGTTTTGAGCAGGTATATGTCAAAACCGGAGAAGGAGCATTGGACAATAGTAAACAGGGTTTTCAAGTATTTGTGTGGCACTGCTAGCTATGGATTGTGCTACCAAGGAAGACCAAGATTGGACAAAGTGTTGGACATACATGTCTTTGTGGATGCAGACTGGGCTAGAGATCTGGATCGTAGGAGATCTACAAGTGGGTATGAGTTTAACTTGTTTGCAGGAGCAATAAGTTGGATGAGCAAAAGAAAGGTTGTAGTTGCACTTTCAACTACATAAGATGAATACATGGAAGCCACTCATGCAAGTAAGGAAGCAATATGGTTACAAATATTGTGTTCATGTATTGGGTTGATACATCGAGTTGTAAGGATAGATTGTGACAGTCAGGGTGCAATTTTTCTGGCAAAGAACCCGACTTATCATTCCAAGACAAAGCATATTGATATTCAATATCACTTTGTGAGAGACATGGTTGAAGAAAAAAAAGTATTACTGATGAAGGTGGACACTTTGAAGAATGTTGCGGATTCATTAACAAAATCTGTGAGCACTGAGAAGTTCTCTTGGTGTAGAGGATCCATGGGCATTTCTTCCCTGGATTGTTGACTATGTAACCTTGTAACCCCATGTATGCAAAGAAAACAACAAGTGGGAGAATGTTGGGTATGTGTTATGTTCTTTGCATGACTATCCATAGAGCTTTCTACGTTGCGTTGAGCGTGCAGAGGGGGTTTGAGGGGGGGCCGCTAGATTTTTTTTCCTCAGGAAGCGTGTCGCATTTTGCCTTGTTTTTCATGTTGCCTTGATTTTCGTGTCCATTATTGGGCGATTTTTCGGCACATGGCTTTTTCTGATGGTTTTCTATTTCTGGTTACGAAATTAGGGTTGTTGACTAATCCAGGTCATTGGGTTAGGGTTTTGGATGCCACTGACTCCTATATGTACATTGTATTGTAAACAATTTATCACCATGAATGAATATAGAATATGTTGGTTTTTCCAGTTTGGGTTTCCAGGGGAAAAATCTCTATGTAATGTGTGCATTTTCCATTGTATCTTTTATGTTCTTTTATTGAAAATATGTTTGTAGTAAAATATTGTACAAGGTTAAAATCTACAAGATCCACTCCCATTGCATGAAATTTGTCACAACCTAGACATACCCATGTCAAATCCATGCCTCCATGCAAGCTACCCCATGTTATCTAGGGATTAATGCACTCTTCCAAAATGTCAAATGGTCCTCCTCCAATGCAGGGTATCCTCTAAAAAAAGTAATGAATGAGTAAGCCACCTCCAATGTGCAAGGCCACCACCGACCATTCAAGGGATAATAATGTAATATGTACCTCATATCTCATGATACACCCACAAACATGGTGTAAACACTTTCAAAGTAACCCCAAAAGTTAGCATTCCCTCTTTACCAATAAAGTATTTTCACCAACATTTTGTCTTCTCCCTTTGCAACTCCACCAAACTTTCCAACTAAAAATCAGTACATGTTATAGTCTCAAAATCAACCTAAACATCACCCTCCATAAATGATCTAGATTATTTTGAGAACAACATGAAGGCAAAAATATAACCGAGATATAATAATAAAATACACAAAAATATAGAAGAGAACACATAAATACAGTGAAACCCAACTTCTATTATTGAACAAGATAGAAAAACATTGTAGAACATAAACTGGAAAAATGGGGTAGCTTATCTCTAAAAAGAAAGATATGTTGGCTATGCTTCATTCACAAGAATCTTTACATCACACTCCATTGCATGCTTAAAGGGCCTCCTTCACCTCAATTTTATATGAGAGAGTGAGAGGAGAACAATTCCCATGATGCATGCGAGATAAATTGGACTAAGTTTATAAAATGCCATAGGCATGTAAAACACTAGGAATTCCTGGGCAGTCACCCATCCCAGTACTACTCTAGCTTGAGCGCGCTTAACTGTGTAGTTCTAATGGGGTCTAGTGAATTAACGTTATGTTGTAGGCATGTCCATAAGATCTCTAGGAAATCATTAAATGATGTCTGTAATTAACAAATGAAGATGACATTACATTCCATTCCCCATCAAAAGGGCGAATATCATGGTTTATCAAAACCATAGGCTCAAAATAGTGATTCAGTGGAATAGGTGGATGGCCACTGAGATCCATCTGAATCAATAAAGGTATCGCACCTTTCTTGCTCAAGAAAATTGGAAGGCTCATAGATAGAAGAAGCCAAAGTGATGTGACTAGAATATCTTCTAGATTATATATCTCCTACATGCTCTTGAGCCTCCTAAAAAATTGAAGGATCATCTAACCTCTCATTGAACTATATAAGTGTCATGATACAATGTTGTCCCTCAAATTCAACTCTCCATTATATATTTGTCATACAATAAACTTAAAGAAGATTCTTCCTCAAACTATGAACAAATAGAACATCACTAAACTCAAGAATATCACCTAATGACATCTGGAAGGAAATAGAGCCCACTCCTACCACACAATAAGTAACATCATCACCCAAATCCACACTCATGCCTCAATCTTATTTCTAAAGTCTACTGAAGAGTGACCTATCATAAGTCATATGTCTCATATCTCCACTATCCACATACCATCCAACACTAGACACAATGTTAGAATAAAAACAAGAGACAATGGAGAAGGGAGCCTCAAAATGAGAGGAATCCTCATTTATACTTTCTATAGCCCTAGCTACAACCCTTTTTTCTCTATTCTCCTTCTTCTTCAATGGACACTAGTTGGCATAATGTCCCATCTCACGACATTATAAACACACCACTTTACTCAAATCCTTCTTTCTTGTATCCATATTTTTTTTTTTCTTGTAGCCTTTCTTGCTACCCTTCTTCATCCTCTTGACAAGACCAATCACATTTACCTCCTCATGTTTCCCTAAACAAGCATTCATTCCGAGTTCTTCTTGTCACAAGATCATTCCAAATCTTAACATAAGGTGGAAGATTCTCACAATCACAAACACCCTTAACAAAAGGCATCTATGAAAGAACAAGTCCATTCAAGGAAATGGACACCAACTCCTTGTCCTCCACTTGTGTCCCAATGGTAGCCAACTAATCTCTCAACTGTATGGTCCTATTCAAATAGCTCACCATAATGTGTGTCTTGCTCATGCAAATGATTGAAATTTCATTTTGTAGGAGCATCTATCAAGCAACATAAGAGATTTGAAGCAAACCAGCCAAAGCCCTAAACATGTCTTTACCTATTGTCTTCTTTGCAATGTGAGGGTCGAAATGATCCCTCATTGAATCAAGAATGATTCTCTTTACCTTGGCCTCCTTCTTACAATGAGTGGCCAACTGTGTTGGCTCAACAAGTTCTGGAACCATTTTCACAACATGCTCCTCAAGATTGGCTTCCTCCATGAGCATTTGTAACTTCAACTTCCAAGGAACACAACTGGAAGCTCCTTCCAACTTGTCACACTCTCTAAGATCAAGAGTAATCTTATACATCTTGAAACAATCCTCAAATGCAAAATCAATAGTAAATTAAGTAGACAAAACCCTTTTAGGGTTCAAGTGCTTCTCCCAACTGACTTAGGGCTTCAAACCGAGTAATCTCAACAAGATTGAAAACACCTTTCCTAGGTACACAACAACTGAAATACCAACTCTCTCTTTCACCAAAAGAGTGATTTCAACAAGATTTCTTTAATACCATGTCGAAATTTCATGAAATCATAAATTCAAAAATTTCAACTCTTTCCTAGAGGTTTCCCGAATCTAGTCTCCATGAATTATCATCCTTAGGGATGATATGAAATATGATTTACAACATCAATCAACATACAATATTTCACTCATTTGCAACCCCAATCAACAAGGCAATCCAAGAGAAAAGATACCAAATGTGTGCCAACAAGTTTCATCCCACTAGCACAACCTTATCAAGCATAAACTAGATCTGAAATGCACTTTGACATTAATAGATATGCCCTATATTCTTCAATATCCATGTTAAAAACCTTAATAATTTCATCCTTAACTTATGTCAAATCAACAAGACATACAAGTGTTGGAAATCACCAAATCATTAAGTGCATAGATAAGTAATAGACAATTTTAGACAAATGAAAACTTCATGTGTGCACACACACACACCATATGAAGTTCAAGTTCATACTCTCAACTTATCACAAGTTGGTACGACCCTCTACGCTCTCCAAAACCCTAGCTAGGGGAAACCAAGAAAACCTTAACTCCACCAAAAAAATCTCCACAAATATCAACACTAACAAGCCTCCTTAACAAGATGTCTTCTCTTCTCCTCTTCTTCAACAAATACAACTCTAAGGTTTATTACCAAACCCTAACTCCTCACCTCCTTAGTGCAGAAACAATCACCCTATAAATCTCCAAAAATGATCTAAAAAATCATGCCTAAAAGTTTTTATCCAATTCTTGTGAGATTTTGAAATGAAAGAAAGTCTCAATTAACTTACTCTAAAATATATATAAACCAACATATCTCTATTTTAACTCTAAATCTTTTAAAAACAAGAATTTATATAACTTTAAAATAAGATAAAATATCGTAAGTTATAATATACTATGAAACTTTAGTGAATACTGTGTTTACTATCTGAGGTCGTTTTTATTATCCAAATTTTATTTATTAAACCCTAAAATAACTCCAATCAGTGGGGCGTACACGTTAGCCAATAGAAAAGCAGGATGCCTTATCCAACCAAATCCAATCTCATTCCATTCATCCGTTATTCATCTGCCCATATCCCCGATATCCCCACTCCACGGCAACCGATAAGCAGAGCAGAACAGAGCAAAGCAAGGGAAAGGAAGGAAATGGCTTCTGCTACACCAGCGATTGTGTTCCGCACTCCCTCATTGTCCTCCCGCAGGAGTTCCTTCAACGGGTCATCTCTACCTGCCGCATACGTCAAGTCTGCGTCCCTTACTCCTTCCAAGAATTCCATCTCTTGCCGTGCGGTCAAGCAAGCCGACGCAGAAATCGTAACATCCCCCGCAACGCGCAGGCAGATCGCTCTCACTTTACTCGCTGGAGCAGCAGCCCTTACCAGCAAAGTCTCTCCCGCAGACGCAGCCTACGGCGAAGCTGGTAAGTAACATTTTCACTAGTTGTAAAACCAGCAATAAGTATACAGTTGAGTGTTTATTAATTGCCATCCCTAACTGGCGTCACTCTGTTTCTTTTTCTTTTTCATTTCAATTTTGACGGCGGCATCGTTGCCATCGACAGCGAACGTGTTCGGAGCCCCGAAGAAGAACACCGATTTCATCACCTACAGTGGCAAGGGATTCACCATACAAATCCCGTCAAAGTGGAACCCCAGCAAAGAGGTTGAGTATCCTGGGCAGGTGCTCAGATATGAGGACAACGGAGATACCGTCAGCAACGTCTCCGTCATGGTCATTCCCACCGACAAGAAATCCATCAAGGATTTCGGTCCTCCCCAGCAATTCCTTTCTCAGGTATATGCTATGCTTTGCTATTATCACTCGTATGGACCACCATGAATTTTTCATTTTTGCTCATGGGCTCTGAATCCGCCTCATTGAATGAACGCAGGTGGATTTTTTGCTTGGGAAACAGGCATACTCTGGAAAGACACAGTCAGAGGTGAGTATGGTTTTGATCGATTTGCAGAAATGGATTTTAGCTATACGGTTTTCGCTATAGGACTTTCATACTATTGTCTTAGAAAAAGGGATTCACAAGCATTATGTCTGGTTCTAGTCTAGTAGTAAGGTATTTGATGGATTTTTAGGCAGAACTATTACAAATTAATTTCACTATTAATTTTTTATCATTATTTTATAATTATTAGATTTTACATTTTGTGTCAGGTTTACTTATAGCAGCCACATAATTACAATTAATTATTTCATTTCATCTTACCAGTCATAAGCATTTCGAGGTTCAGCAGCTGCTGTGATATTTTATAAAAACACTTAACACATGTAAGATCAATTAAATTAATTATATATAAAATAGAAATTTCTTCATGGTGACAGATTGCAGATCTCATTTCAAGACGGTTTAAACCCATCTAGGAACTAGATTAACAACATCAATGACACTTCAATTTTTGTTCCTTGACAGGGAGGATTTGACCCTGATGCAGTGGCAGTTGCATCTTTACTAGAGGCATCAAGCTCTGTGACCAATGGGAAGGAATATTACAATATTTCTGTATTAACAAGAACAGCCGACGGTGACGAAGGAGGGAGGCACCAGTTAATCACTGCAACTGTTTCAGATGGAAAGTTGTACGTGTGTAAGGCTCAGGCTGGTGACAAGAGATGGTTTAAAGGAGCAAGGAAATTTGTAGAAAGCACTGCTAGTTCCTTCAATGTTGCTTAAATTCCAACGTTAAAACATTTTATCATATGTATGTACTATGTATATGACCATAGATTTGTTTTTGTCTGTTTTCCGATAAAATATTTCAATGTTGTCATGGTATTTTGTAGCTTTGTCGGAAATAGAACAATATGAAGAGGATCTTTGATTTCGTATCCTTTATGCATTTTATTTTGAACTACAGTTTGATAATCAAGAGAAACCTCTCATTCGAGGGTTTGGAATAACACAAATACCATAAAATGGTAATTGTCTTTTATAACGAGGAATCGTTCAGGAGTGGGATGATCCATTGCATGTTAAAGTTTCATGGAGTTTGTTATATGGTTCTTTGTCCAATGTGAAGCAGAAGGAACCTAATTTAGGTTTATGGAACAATGCAGGTCTGGTAGAAAAGAAAAATGAAATTCACAGCAAAGAGAAAAGCAATTTTGAAGTTTGTTTACATCTTAATTCTTTTTCACATTCTTTTTCAACTGCAAAGTGGGAAGACTCTATTTTATATTAAGAGAGTTTGGAATTGTCTTTTATAACGAGGAATCGTTCAGGACTGAAATGGATTTCTGATTCTGATTCTGAAAAATCAGGTTCTCTCTATTAATGGGAGAATGATTTCTCGAGAATATCCTTCACAAAAGCGACTGAGAACAAGATTAATGACATTTAGATTAGACTGTTTACAAGTATTTTCATGTGTCCGTATAAATTCTTTTTATTTCAAAGGCTCTGTGTTTGTAGAGCAGTGGCAGCTCCTAACTAGATTGGTAGAGATTTGTTGCATATCGGCTTTTGTCTCGCTGTTTTTGTGTTCAAGTTCATATTGAAAGCAATGACAGGCGCTGATGATCTCCGACCGTTTGCGATGGTTGCTTCTTGGCTGGTTTGATTATGGAGTCATGCGTGTTCGAGGGTTTGGAATAACACAAATACCATAAAATGGTAATTGTCTTTTATAACGAGGAATCGTTCAGGAGTGGGATGATCCATTGCATGTTAAAGTTTCATGGAGTTTGTTATATGGTTCTTTGTCCAATGTGAAGCAGAAGGAACCTAATTTAGGTTTATGGAACAATGCAGGTCTGGTAGAAAAGAAAAATGAAATTCACAGCAAAGAGAAAAGCAATTTTGAAGTTTGTTTACATCTTAATTCTTTTTCACATTCTTTTTCAACTGCAAAGTGGGAAGACTCTATTTTATATTAAGAGAGTTTGGAATTGTCTTTTATAACGAGGAATCGTTCAGGACTGAAATGGATTTCTGATTCTGATTCTGAAAAATCAGGTTCTCTCTATTAATGGGAGAATGATTTCTCGAGAATATCCTTCACAAAAGCGACTGAGAACAAGATTAATGACATTTAGATTAGACTGTTTACAAGTATTTTCATGTGTCCGTATAAATTCTTTTTATTTCAAAGGCTCTGTGTTTGTAGAGCAGTGGCAGCTCCTAACTAGATTGGTAGAGATTTGTTGCATATCGGCTTTTGTCTCGCTGTTTTTGTGTTCAAGTTCATATTGAAAGCAATGACAGGCGCTGATGATCTCCGACCGTTTGCGATGGTTGCTTCTTGGCTGGTTTGATTATGGAGTCATGCGTGTTGTTCACACATATGAAACGATAGTTGCATACTGGCGATTGTAGTCGCCCTAGTAGACTGGATAAAAGATCGTGAACTCATCCTCTTAGATGTAGGAGTCTTTAGTTGGCATTCAGTACCAAAATTATTTGGAATTCGGTCGATAAAATTGTAGCCAATGATGTCAGTGGCGTGGGGCTTATTGGTTGGGTACGGTGATTTTCATTCAGTCTATCAGGGATCAATTTCCATTCATAAACTTTGGTTCTATCAATAAACTTTGATCCACTATGATCTGTGATAAGGTTTAAAGGGTAGGCGACCTCTTTCATAGAATTCTAATGTTATAAGGGTTTATGAGTGCTATCTTGGCTAAATTTATTGGTCTTCTCTTTGCATTTACTATTTTTCAATAAACTTTGATCCACTATGATCTGTGACAAGGTTTAAAGGGTAGGCGACCTCTTTCATAGAATTCTAATGTTATAAGGGTTTATGAGTGCTATCTTGGCTAAATTTATTGGTCCTCTCTTTGCATTTACTATTTTTCAAGAGCGAGGTTATCATTTTCTCTTTGCATTTACTATTTTTCAAGAGCGAGGTTATCATTTACTATTTTTCAAGAGCGAGGTTATCAGATTAGTGTGATCTGTAATAAGGTTTAAAGGGTAGGCTACCTCTTGGATAGAATTCTAATGTTATAAGGGTTTATAAGTGCTATCTTGGCTAAATTTATTGGTCCTCTCTTTGCATTTACTATTTTTCAAGAGCAAGGTTATCATTTACTATTTTTCAAGAGCGAGGTTATCACATTAGTGGAGTTAGGGCTTGAGATCTAATGTTATAAGGGTTTATGAGTGCTATCTTGGCTAAATTTATTGGTTCTCTCTTTGCATTTACTATTTTTCAAGAGCGAGGTTATCGGATTAGGGGAATTAGGGCTTCAGATCTAATGTTATAAGGGTTTATGAGTGCTATCTTGGCTAAGTTTATTGGTTCTCTCTTTGCATTTACTATTTTTCAAGAACTAGGTTATCAGATTAGTGAAGTGATAATGGCCATTTTATGGCTTTTATAGGTTAATTTTAAAGGTGGTTCATTGGATAATAAAATCCTACATGATGAACTACCCATTGAGATTGAAGTGAAGTTAAACATTACTTAGTGA
The DNA here is from genome assembly GCA_010110895.2 of Picea sitchensis. Taxonomy (NCBI): domain Eukaryota; kingdom Viridiplantae; phylum Streptophyta; class Pinopsida; order Pinales; family Pinaceae; genus Picea; species Picea sitchensis. Next base: position 127,836 of record SNQJ01S0008992.1, read on the forward strand.
TTTATGAAAAAATGAAATGGCATACCGTAGGGTAGGGTATTTTGTAGGTTGTAAACCATTAGAGTATGTGAATATAACCTATGTAAAAGAGACTTGGGCTATCCATCACTAACTTTACACAACTATGTGCATTCTAGGTGATGCTTTTTCCAATTTTGCATTTAAAGAAGAAATTTGCCATGAGATGGTTACTTCTGACCTTTGGATGTGTCTAAATATCCTAGTCATCCTCTTAGAATAACATGAGTCATTCTTTTTGGCCTTTGGATTGTCTAAATATCCTAGTCATCCTCTTAGAATAACATAAGTTATTCTTTGTGTGCTTTGGATGTGTCTTATCCTAGTCATCCTCTTAGAATAACATGAGTCATTCTTTGTGAATGTAGCTGCTCAACTATATTGCCTTGCATTGGTAGAAATCCCGAGGTTTCCTTTGCAATATTAAGATTTTTTGTAATGAATTTTGCACTAATTAGAAAAATGATATGCCATGAGCTTGCCATATTTTTCAACCCACAACCCTAGATAAGGGTTTGTCTTAGAACCGATTTCTAAAAAGTCTTATGGAATTTGTGTATATTCAAGTAGGGATTGAAGTTTAGTTTTAGCTAGTTTGTTACATCAATCTCCCGAGCACTTGTTTCAAGGGTCAAAGCCCATACCACATAATCGAGGACTACCCCTTAATGGCCAAAGCTAAAAATGTAGAAGCTTACGCTATTGAGAATGTGAAAGTTAAGGTTCAAATGATGTTTTCCTCACCCTCAACAAATGGTGAAGTATGTGTGAAAGTTGTAAAAAAAGGTAAATCTCTTCAAGTTCAAAAGATTTTCCAACCCCAAATCCAAAGAATCTTCTTACTCCAACTATGGACAAAGTGCCTATTGAGGCCTCCCAACCTACCTCATCTCATGGGGCAAGGGTCATTGGGCCCAATATATGCCTTTGTGCCTTACCTCTTAGTCATTTCCTAAGGTACACTATTTTAAGAAGAAATGGAAAAATAGAACGCTAAATGAATGGTTCCCACCCAAAATGCAAATGTGTTTTCTCCAAATGTTATTAGCTCTCTTATGATATTGAATGATTGAGGAGATGATATATTTCTATGTTGAGATTTTATAATGAAAGGAATGACTAGGGCCTAACTAATCCTTGCCACATACTGATGCTCCAAAGAGTACTTGATATTGTTTATGATTTAGATATATTATATGTTTGCAAGAAGTTAAAGTAGTTAATTTGTTGTTGAATATGGCCCTTGAGGAAATCTAGTCGAACATTATTTTTTTTATTAATCATACAAGAGGTTCTAGGAATAACAACAACGATTTACTGTACCCTTGGTTTTCTACTTTACTTGTCAACCCGAGATTCGTACAAACTTAAGAGGTGATATGCACTGTATGTGCAGTATGCAATTGTCAGTAGCAAAAGTTTGAGACTGATCAAAGGCTGGAAATGTGCAGGAAAATTAAATGACATAAAGCATCTCTGAACTAATTGATGGAAGGAAACACACCAATTTGAAATTGTAGCTAATCTAGATTGCATGAAAAGAACTTATTCTAACTGCGTTAAAGAATATTGAATCAAGAAGATTAATTTGAAGAAAAAATATGAATTCAATCTAAGCTATGACATAAAGCAGTAATAGAAGTAAAGCTACACTAATGCACATGAATAAAACAAGCTAACCCTTCGATCAATATCAATCTAAATGTCCTTTTATTGTTTATTGATTCTTTCAGGAAAATAAGATTAAGCTAAGTCAAAATATGAAGCTAAAACAAACCTACAGGAGATTTCTACAAGGATTGTGCAACTCTACAGGAACTGTATAGTTTCTATAGGAAAATCTTATAGGAAGAAAAATGGAGTCTAAAAAGGTAGTGCAAGTCTTTAAAAGCATGAAAAAATATAGACTATAAATAAATGAAGTGAATCTGTGGTTCTTGGCCTTGGGAGGAACCTAGGAGTGCTCCAAGAGGCTATTGAACATTTCTACATGATGCATGTTGCGACTAGATAACCTATGATAACCTTGACAAAAGCTAGAATTAATTATGTAAAGCTATATTAAACTTCAAAAGAGAATACAATACTATCTAAGCATGCATGAACACTACATAAATGGTAATATGGTCCTTGATCCCTCTTGGATGGGCCCTACCCAAGAAGCACAGGGAGCCTAAAAGAAACATTAATAGACTGAAAGCAAAACCATCTTTATTTCATAAATATCAAAAATACATCAAGAGTGGGAAAGCTCTGAGTTCTCAATACAAGTCTTCAAAAAATCTCCACACAATACTTCTCCAAAATTCTCTACATCGCTCTCCTAGACTAGAGGTCTATATATAGTTAGAGAGTTCGACCTCCTTTCCTAAATCAAGGAGAGAAATGGGTAAATGAGGGATCTCGTCCCTTTACACATGTATCTTCAACTGCTACTGATAATAAGTGGTCATTAATGCACAAGGAGCGCTCTTTGAGGTAGGTAGGGACAATTTTCCTTGATCTTTGGATGACAGCTCCTTGAGGGAGACAAAATCCAATGTTTCTAGGAGGTTGGCACCCTTGATTCCTACAATTCGACCTGGTTGGTGGAATACATGTCTTTTGACAAAAATATTAGTGTAAAAAGGTATATTATACACAAAAATACACCTCAATCATACATTCATTAAGAAACATACAAAATACCCATGAATGACTATTAAATATGGTCAAAAGAAAAAATTAAGTCATTTTATGGTGGAAAAATGTGCCAAAGATGAGCCTTTAGAATGGACAATAATGAGGCTCATCATCACCTCCCAATTGAACTTTTGCACACCCTTTGTGCAACCAAAAATTGTATTTTTGTTCTTACTATTGTTGGTGTTGTTGTGTACCCTACTGCTGCTACTTACTAAGATGTTGTTGTTCAATATTTTCCTATTTTTCATCACCCTCATGTTGTTCAATGCATTGTTGCTTCTCAACAAATTGTTGTTGTTCATCACCATGTTGTTGCCTAGTAAATTCCTATCTCATATCCCAGGCCACATATTTGGTGATAGCTTGTTGATCATGGTATCCCTTCTCCTTCACATTGCTAGCCCATTCTTCTTCTTCCTTTTCTGAATTGACATTAGCCATAGGTGTTGCAGGGAGAAGAAGTGGAGGGTTCATCCTTAACCCAATCCATGTAGTCTTCATTTTCCTCAAAGTTTCTTTGTACCAGGGTGTCCTTAGGAGGACAAGTTGCAAGGTATTGGGGGAGTGAGGTTCCCTAATCTGTAAATCATGAGGCAAGGAGTGCCACCTCCCATGGCAGGCCTCTACTGCTTCCTCTCTCAATAACCTGAGTGAGTCATCAAGATGTGCTATTGGTTCCCTTTGCTTAACTGTATAACCTAGAGTCACATCCTTATCTAAAGAGAGATTGTGATGATTGTTGATGACATCTTTAGGCCTGGTAGCCTCAACTCGAATCCATAAGGGTGTTATATGTTCTTCTTCCTTATACTTATTGAATTCTTCTGCCCTCATTTCCTCATGCCTTAGCCATGTTGCAAAGGTCATCAATTGGACATCCCCCACATATGGATTGGGATTCCAGTTGTAGGGGTGTGTCAAGATGAGGTTATGCAGGTACAATTCACATAGTTTATCTCTTTCCTCCATATCACAACCCTGGTATGCATCTAGGAAGTCTTTGGGGGTATCAAAGTTTAATTTCAAAAATTTAGCCAGATGTGCAATCTGATTCCTATGGCATTGTTCTTGTAGGAACAATGTATATGTCCCAGCTAGTGGTCTGCATTCCAACATCTCTATAGAAACTTTAGCTATTGTTTTGAATATTTCTTCCATAATTTACACATGTTCACTCTTCTCATGCAGATCTCTTCTTGCCTGGTTTAATTGTTGTTGCAACTTCTGGTTCTCCACTCTCAACTTCTGGATGTATTCCATTTTCTCCACAGTCATAATTTGGAATTTTTCTTGCGTAAGTTGGAGTTGTTGTTCCAATTCCTATGAAGCATCCTCTTTTTGTTTTCCTTATTATATTCTTCCACCCTTTTCCACTTGATGACATCAACCTTGGATTTCTCTAATTCTAACAAGTTTGCATAAAGAAGTTTTTCCACAATGGTTTTTGTTTTGGAGGTTCCTTTCATTGGCATTTCTTCTTTCATTACTATCCTCTTGAGGCTCCTTACCCTTTGTTTCTTTTTGTTGTTCTGGACTAGGAGAGTCCTTGACCTCTTCCACTTGGGATGTGAAGGTGAGTGGAGTGGTTGACACTAGGATTTCCTTCTTTTGAATCTTGATTTTGTTGGAGCTCCTTCTTTTGGGTTGTACCCATTCTGCACTAGTGATTTTCAAGGGGATGACAGTGGGGTTTCTAAAGAAGTCAAGGCATCAACAACTTCCTTTTCTTTTTCATCCAAGTTATGCTTTTTATTTTTCTTTTGTTGTTTTGACTTTTTAGGCCTAGTGATTCTCTTAGGTTCTTCTCCCTTTTTCTTTTCTTCCTCACTCATTGCTTCTTGTACTTCTTCAAATGCTTGTCTGTCCATGTTTATGAAATATTCCCATAGAATTCTATTCTTCAAACTCCTAAGGGAATATGAGACTATTAGCTTGATGAGTCTGTGATGTGCTAAGAATTCTTGTTTTCCTCTCTGTACTTTTAGGTTCATCTCTTTTAATTATTGAAGAAGGAAATAAGGGATGCTCATATTCTGGTGGGGTTCCTAATTTTAAGGTGCCTTAGCCGGTGAAATAGTCTGAAATGGTAAGAATAGACTACACTCATCCTTCCCTCACATGTGATGTATTTGATGATATGATAAGCTACCTCTAGCCATGGGTGAGGGAGGCTTTCCCTTTTGATGCCATTTTTATCCTCATCAAGTTTCTCATTTTGGAGGAAAAATGCCTTCTTGGCATTAATGGCTTCTTGTCTTTCTTCTTTATCCCAAGGAATACCTAAGGGCATACTAGAAACCTTGTTGATGGAGGCCTCATAAAGTCTAATCGTTAGTCCCCTTATTGTGGTAACATATTATTGTTCCTCTATATTATGGATATTATGAGCAAATTCTATGGATACCTCATCATCAAATCCTTTGAGTCTTTCAAAGTATCCCAACCAATCAAATTAGAAAAATTTCTACTATCTCAGGGTTATCATAAACCTTGAAAGGATCTGTTGGTTCTCTCCTTTTGAATCCATCTCCCATGGTTGTTTTCAAGGATGATGAGTTGAGTTTCTAAGAAGAGAGAAAGGCTGGAGATTAGTTACTAGTTTCTTGTAGAATGTTCAAGTTGAATTGTTCCTTAGAGAGGATGATAAATTGAGTTGGTTTTATTTTTTTAGGCAAACATGGTGATAAAAAAAATTCAACAAGGGTTTTTCTTCGAAGGATAGAGGAAAAATGAGGGTTTTCTTGACAATTCCTAGGTTGAAATGTTTCTCTGCAGTTGTTTATGTAGAAAAAAGCTTCTATAGGAACTTTGTAAATTACAATTCTATAGGATGCATTTTCAAAGACTCACAAGAAAAACTTTGGTGTTGAAAGGATTCGACTAGAGTTCTATCACTCTGAAAACAACCGAGGAGAATTTAACCAAGGAGAGTTGGTTCGAGTTTTATCACAGAGCTCTATAGGATTGTGACTATGAAAAAAATGGGTTTCTACAGGATATGATTTTCTTGTTGTTCAAGAAACATAAAACCTTCTAGCAAATTACCATAAGTAAAAAATATATAGAGATTGAAGTAAATGTAGCAAACAATTGAGATTTAGGGTTCTTCCTCTGGCTAGGGTTTATTTTCTACCTGTAATGATTCTTTTCGCATCCTCAAATTCTATGACTAATTGTTTTACTTTCCTTCCTCATTTGCAAGCTTGCCTTCCTACTTTCACACAACTTGAACCACTCCTTCTTTCTTCCAATTCGAAATGGTGCTATGATTTTTCTATCTCCGAGTTATGCCCCCAAATTTTGGATTGCACTTCTTTCTTGTCACAACAGTCGACTTGATGTTTTCATAATTCCTTAATTCATGCTTTTAACTCAAATTAATGAACCTCCACTTAAACCATTTAATCTCCACATGCCAATTCAAATTAATTAAATGTGGATAGGATAGATAGTTATGTTACCTTTGTTTACCTTTGCATGGACATTAATTTTCTTTTTGCATGTGGCTGGAGGTGGTTTGTCTTCTTGATGGTTCTTATAGATTCTCTTGATTTTCTCCTCGATATCAGATCTGAAATGTATTAGGATATTGCAACCTCTAATCGTGCTACAGGATACAAAGCATCTTGTAGATTTGTTTCTGTTGTGATGAATATTTTCTCCAGGATATAAAGTATCCTGTAGAAGTTGATTTTTGCTATCCTGAGGGTGTATTTGATTAAAAAATGGTTGGAGAAGGTGGCTGTATTTATGATATTTATCATTGAATTGTTGATGTTGGTCTTGACTCTCATTGCTTTCAATTATTTTTAGAAATGACCTTATTAGGTTGATCCTGTAGAATCTTGTAGGTTGATCTTGGAGAATAACCTTGTGGACTGTTTTTATTGAAATAAAAGGATAAAATGAAGCATGTTGGATATAGAAAGTGGTATAGATGATGGAAATGAAAAACATGGATAATTATATGGAGATGATGAAATTTTTTATGTATGAATGATGAAAATCATTGATGGAAATTTGAGAATGCTTATTGTCCTTATTGAGTTTTATTTTTGTCGACTACAGATTTTATTCCAGTGCAGATGACTATAATAATGAAGTTCTTGGTACCTACAAAAACAAAATGTTAGTACAAAAAAATATTTTCTTGTTTTCTTTCTTCTTCTTTTTTCTCTTTTTTTTTTTTTTTTTTTTTTCCCAGTTTTTCTTAAGGAAGAAGTGCCATCACTGGTTTTCACCAATGCCTTGCCTCATCAAGCCTATGAGAGTTTTTCTTGATGAGGATATCAGTTTATTCTTCAGTTCTGAGACTGCCTAAATTGGAGGTTTTCACCCTTAGATATGTCCTAGATTCCTTTGGAAAGTTTTCATCCAAGATTTTTATTCTTTTTTTTTTCATATCTCTTTATTGGAATGGATTGAGAGCATTTCTTCTATCAATCACATCCAGATTTTGTTTCCTCACTATTGCTATGATTTTTTTTTTTTTCAAGTGCTTATTGTAAGTCTTTAGTATGAATCCATTCACTAGTAGGGATATTCCTTCTTCATCAATGGTTCTGATCTGCATTGAACTATTATGATAACACTTTTCAATAATGTAGGGTCCTAGCCACCTTGTCATCAACTTCCATTTGAAGTCCTTAAACCTTGATTCATATAATAGAGCCTAATCCCCTTATTTGAACTTCATGTACTTAATATTCTTGTCATGCTAATATTTTCTTTGATACTACACTACTTTAGTGTTGAAGAGGGCTTACATCATGTACTCATCTAAGGTATTCATTTGGCTCAATATTTCTCTTTGTGCTGACTGCAAATTCATGTCTAATTCAATTATTGTTCTCAATGCATGATATTCAAATTCAATAGCAAGCATGTCTTTCTTACCATAGACTAATTCAAAAGGAGTAAGCTATTGAGCATATATTGTTATTGATGTCAATGATAGAATGGAGTGTGATAGTGTGACATGATGGGCGGTCACAATAGTGTGACAATGAATGGTGTGACAATGCGATAGAACGATAGTGCGACAATATGACAGTGGATAGTGCGACAATTCAATAATGTGACAGTGGATAGTGCAACAATGTGACAATGGACAATGTGATAGTGTGACAATGTGACAATGTGATAGTGTGACAATGGATAGTGCAATAGTGAGAAAGTATGACAATGTGACAGTATGACAAAAGACAGTGCAACATTGTGAAAGTGCAACGGTGTGATAGTGGATAGTTTGATAGTGTGACAATGTGATAGTGGATAGTGCGATGGTGTGACAATGCGACAGTGTGAATAATGTGACAAAGTGATAGTGCGATAGTGTGACAGTGCGACAGTGTGACAGTGCGACAATGTTACAGTGTGACAGTGGAAAATGCGATGGTGTGACAATGTGACAATGTGAAAGTGTGACGGTGTGACAATGTGACTTTGCGACAGTGAGCAGTATTGAACTGAGCAGTATGGAACATAGAAGTATGGAACTAAGTAGTGTTGGAACACGTTTAATTTTGAGATTTTGAGCTTTAGATTTTGCCTCTTAGAAATAAAATTTTCACCCAAAAAAGAAAAAGAAACTTAGAGATTCATCTTTTAAATATAAAAGATAAATTCATCGCTTGTTGAAAAGTCTTTTACGATATCCACCATCGATTATCTACTCTAATTTTATCAAACGGTCTTAGTGATCTCCGAACTTAGAAGTTGCTTGAGTTTTAAAGAAAGCCTCTAATGTTCGCTTCAGAGCTTCATGCTTTGGGTATTCTAGAAAGTCTAAATAATGAAAACCCTGAACACCGAAGCGCTGAAGTACTTAAGGCTAATTCAAGGTTTAAAACATGATAAAATAAAACATAAATGTGAGTAATAAGAGATTAACTTCTTCGTGAATTTGACCTTCAGGATATTTGTACCCTAATTGTACCCAACCCTCACAAACATCGAAGTATTAACGATATGTATGATTGGCTAAAGTTAACAATTTGAATTGTGATTAGCATTTTTTATTTAGTGAAGAAATTACAGACTTCTCTTGTTACAGGTAGGCTAATCTTATTTCCTCAAGGATTATGGCACCGCGAAAAGTTGCAAGAAAACTTGATGGATCAGATTTCAGAATCTAGTGGAACGATAAATCAGTTTGAAAGTTGGATAAACTAAGAAAAGGACCAAATATAGCAGGGAAGGGGCTAAATCAACAGAAAAGGGAGCCCAAAATATCCAAAGTGCTAAATCCTCGAAGTGGAGGATCTCCTGCCTCGTGTCCTCTTGATTTCAATGGCGGAGATTTACTTTTGAATTCCGGGCTTTGGGAGTTCTCACTTCATACATCCAACTTTCTTCCAAAGTGGTTATCACTGAAGCGAGAGATTTGGTGCCGTGTGTCCTTTTGATTTGGATGACTGAGATTTACTTCGAAGCTTCAGGTCTTCGGGATTTCTTTACTCAACACTACTTGCCTCCTTCCAGAGTATGAAATAGGCGAATACAGAGATCGTCTGACATGTTTTCTCAGCTCATATCGACGAATAGGAATTGCATGAAATTGACTCTATCTTCTCTACATATGACCATGAGATGTGACCTCGGCTTAAACTTTGGGCACTTATTTCACTTTGTGAGATCTAACGGATTATCTTTCTCTTTCCTAGATCAATGACCGAGAGCGATTGTGGGGTGCAGAGTTGCATGGGGTTTAATTTTGAGAGGCGGTCCCACAATTTAAACCGTGATTTTCTCTCAGGGTTACGTGTCATCACCAGATGCATTGCGGGGCGAAAAGCGAGTTACCTCAAAACCATTTCTTCACACCCTAGAAAAATAGAGAACCCATCACATTTTCATAGCCTCTCATCCCTCACCACCTATCTCCCACTCTTACTACACGTCACCTCCCGACAGACGCACTACCTTCCCATAACGAGCTCGCATTGAGTTAGTTGTCCAATTGCCATCGCCACAGCTTCAACCACAATCATTTATGCCAGTAAACTCATTGTAGGTGACAAATGACTCGAGACACAGTCAATAACAAAGACCAACCACGCAATAGAAGTCAAATATGGATCATCAACAAATGACATCAAATTAAATCCAACTAAATTTTAAATATTCCTATGATATACATTCATAACCGAAACATTTCTTTCAGACATCATTGTAATCGGTTTCAAACCAAAATGTTTCTTTCAGAGATCATTGTAATCAGTTTCAAACCGAAACATTTCTTTCATAGATCATTGTAAATGGTTTCAAACCGAAGGAACTCATCTGGTATAAATATTAGGAGTTTCAAATGAATCAAAGGGGGGCAGCCTGAGAGCCTTTGAGGTTGGGATTGTAGTGTAGTATTTTCAACAATACATTTGAACAAAGCAAAGAGATTCTATATCTCGTTATGATAAATTATGTCTTTTTCATGTGTCCTGTTTCTAAAGTTTTCATTACTTCTCTTTCTTCTGCTCCTTTTATTTAACTTGTAATAGTTACAATTCAGTGAGACTTCTGTTGTGATTAATTAAGAGCATTCTTTCAAGTGCAATTTGTCCTCTGTTCTGTTGTGAGTAGAACAAGACCTGCATTTTAATTGTTTTTCCTTATTTATAAGTTATATTTTTTCATATCATTTCCTCTTTCTTCCTGTGAGTAAGACAAGACCTATGTCCAAACATTTTAAATCATTGTCATTCTTCTATCGAAAGGAAGACCAGATTTATCAGAATTGGATACTTGGATTTTTCTTTTAGTTTTGTCTATCTTTTATCTTCTATCCATCCTTATGATTTTAAATGGATTTATAAGATGATTTCATGCCTCTTTATTTCTGATTTTTAATGGTTGAAAATTTCTTTCAGACCTAGTTCTAGAAGCCTCCAATAACTGATCAATCACCCATTATTATCTTTTTCAAAATGTGCTAAGGCTTGGCTCTATTACAGCCTAGAGTCAACTCTTGCGACAATAAGTAGTATGGGACTGAGCGGTATGAACTGCGCAATATGGTCTGTGTGGTATGAACTATGCGGTATGAACTACGCAGTATGAACTACGCAGTATGGACTATGACAGAATGGACTATGACAAAAAATTGTTCATTTGATTTGTTCCATTTGGTTTAGTCAAAGAATGTTCAATAACATAATTTTGTCCACAATGTAACCATCATATGTCCACATAATGGACTGTGATAGAATGGACAGTGACAAAATGGACTATGACGGAATGGACTGAGCGGTATGAACTACACGGTATGAACTACGCAGTATGGACTATGACGGAATGGACTATGACAGAAATTTGTTCATTTGATTTGGTCCATTTGATTTAGTCAAAGAATGTTCAATAACATAATTGTTTCCACAATGTAATCGTCATATGTCCACATACTTTATTTATATGGAATTTTAATTGATAGGATCTTGATTTGGTCAAAGTGTGTCCACAATGTAACCGTCATACTTTATTTAGACAAATCATAACTAACATGACTTTGATATATTCAAATTTTGTCCACATTGTAAGTGTCATGCGTCCACATACATGAAGGTGGAATTGAGAAAAATGCTATAATTATGGATTCACTCTGATTGTGAAGCGTGCAGAAGTGAAGAAAAAAAAAAGACTACAACTGTTCACAAGAACATAAACATAATCTGCAAGTCTGCATTGAAAGGTTTATTTTTTTTTTCTGAAATGAGGGTGGAAGGGTGGTTCTAAGGTGATTTTTAGCTCACTAAGGATTGGAGTCCTCATCATTTGTATTAGGTTGGTTCTTGAGAGGATTGGAGTCATCATTTGTACCAGGTTGGTGCCTGAGAGGATTGGAGTCCTCATCATTTGTAACAGGTTGGTGCCTGAGAGAATTGGTGTCTTCATTATCTGTGACAGATGGTTTCCTATTGAATTTTTTGATTTATTCTTGTTCTTGTCATTAAGTGCATACTACTGATAACTTAAATGGTTGGGAGAAAAGAAAAATACATAAATTTAATACAATACTGATTCATCCACCCCCCTCTCTCAGTATTACTGTGAGTTTCAACAATTGGAATCAGAGCATGGTTCCTTTAGTAACAATTCTAACAACTGGAAGGTAGATCACATAGAGAATATTGCAAGTCAAGATGTTTTTATTTCTTCAACCAGACCTCCTATGTTCAATGGAACACATGTTTCCTTTTGGAAAATCAGAATGAGGACCTACTTGATTCTCTTGGTATGGAAATATGGTAGATTGTGATAGATGGTTATAAAATCCCAACAACTCTTCCAACTGATGAAGTTGGTAAGAAAAATTACTACAACAATGATAGATATATGAATTCCATCCAAGGTGGACTTGCATAAACAAAGTTTGTTAAAGAGATGCAGCTGGAATCCGCAAACGAAATATGGGACAAACTGGTAAACAATTATGAAGGCGACGAGAAAGTAAAATTGGCCAAAATTCAAGCCCTTAGAATGTGATTTGAAAGTATAAGGATGAGTGAAGATGAGAATGTTGCAATTTTATTTCTCAGAGTAGATGAAACTGTAAACACTATGAAAGGGTTGAGTGAAAATATTGAAGAAGTTGTGGTAGTTCAAAAATTTCTAAGATCTCTTCCCTCAAGATTTGATTCAAAAGTATCTGCTATAGAAGAAATACATGAACTAGATAAACTGACTATGGATAGGCTACATGGAATACTGACTTCCTATGAGATGATGACAAAAAAGGATCATTCAGATCTAAAGGATGCAATTTTCAAATAATCAATCAAATAATCAACATATCAAGACCATGATTCATCAGAACACTTCTCATATGAAGAAGAAGCTAACTTTGTAAGAAAACTAAAGAGAGGCTCTGGGAAATATAAAGGTATGTTACCATTTAAATGTTTTCATTGTGGTAAAGTTGGTCATTTTGCTTCTAAGTGTCCCGTCAAAATAAATAGCATCAATGAAAATGAAAGAAAAGGAAAGGATAAACCTAGTGATTTAAAAAAGTCTTTTAAAATGAATAGTTTTTATTCAAAGGAGGATAACAACAGCTTTGAATAAGAAGAATATGAGCCTGATATAATCCAGTATGAAAAAATTCTCGTGGATTTGGAGCAACACAAATATGATCAAACATACGCAAGAGAGTGTGAAGGTGTAGTAGACATGGAAGGAGAACTCATTAGTGCTCTGGAGGAGTTTTCCCAACTTAAGAAAAAGAACAGACTAAGAAAAGAATAGTTGCAGGTCTAAAAAGAAAAATACATTGAGGTTAGTGAAGAAATAGTCATCTTAAAAATCCAGTTGGAAGAAGCAAAAAGGAAAGAAGAAGTATTGATAAATCAAATAAAAGAAAAGGAGAATAGTTGCGACAAAAAAGAAGATGAAATAGTTGTCTTAAGAAAAGATTTAGAGAAATCCAAGACTCAAATAAAATTCATAAATGGATCTGAAAATCTGGATAAGATCCTGAGCAATCAAAGGTGAATCAAGCACCAACAAGTTAAATAGTGGAAAGGCTACAAGTTATGAAAATGCTCTCAAGGGAAACAATAGTCAGTCAAACAATGCAAAACATGAAAAGAAGAGGCATTCCAAACTAAATCATCCCTATTATGAAGCAAGGAAGAAACAAGAGTCTGAATATTATCAAGCTGGCAGACAAAGATCGATTCCCACAAGTAATTTTTTTATTCCAAGGTATCCAAATTTATTTTATGGATATTGTTTCTCTTGTGGAAATTTTGGACATAAGGTTGTAAGTTGTATACCTTTTAGATACAACATAAATGTAAGAACAAGATTAAACAAATCTCAAAAGGTTATGATTCAAAATTATTTCTCTCCTTTACTGAATGGCATCAAATGCCACATATGCAATAATTCTGGACACAAATCAAGTGAATGCAGAATCAAGTTGTTGCCTATCTTTAAGAAAGAAAAAAAAGAAGAATTTAGCAAGGTTTGGAGGAAGAAAAATGAAGAAAATTGTATGCCAACAATCAAGAAAATAAATGGTACATTGACAGTGGCTACTCCAAACACATGGCATGAGATAAAAGTAAGTTTTAATTCTTAACTGAAGAAAAAAGTTGTAATGTCACTTTTGGAAACAATTCTCCAGCTAGAAATAGAGGAAAATGAATAGTTGTTTTAGATGAAGATAAAAAGGGAAAGACCAAAGCATAGAATGTGTTGGATGTTGATGGTGTAAAACATAACTTATTGAGTGTAAGTCAAATGTGTGACCAAGGACACAATGTTATTTTTAATTCAAGAGGTTGTAAGGTAATGGATGCAAATACATGGAAGACTTTTGTAAAGGCGGTTAAAACTTCAAGGAATGTATATGTTTTAGACGAAGGAAAAGAAAAATGTTACATTGGTAAAACTGATGAAAGTTGGATATGGCACAAAATACTAGTTCATCTCAGTTTTGATCAACTTGCTAAGCTCGGAAGAAGATTTGTTGTAAGAGATATGCCTAAAATCTCCAATCTTGAGAATACTATATGCAAGTCATGTCAGTTTGGAAAACAATCAAGAGTTCAATTCAAGGCAAGAGAACACTCCACCACTCGACCTATTGAGTTGATTCACACATATATCTATGAGCCTACTAGTACACAATCCCATAGAGTTGAAAGATATTTCATTTTGTTAATTGACGACTATACCAGAATGACTTGGGTGGGATTGTTGAAGCATAAATTTTAGGCTTTTGAAAAATTTTAAATCTTCAAGGCATAGGTAGAAAATGAAATGGACTTAAAAATAAAATGCCTAAGGTTAGTCAGAGGAGGAGAATTCACATATGATGAATTCAATAGTTTATGTGAAAAACATGGGATCAAGAGACAATTTTCTATTGCCAGAACCCCTCAGCAGAATGGAGTAGTGGAAAGAATGAACATGACAGTTCAAGAAATGGCCAGATCCATGCTTGATGAATCAAAAGTACCCAATTTTTTTTGGGGAGAAGCTATTCAAAATGTTGTCAACATCCTCGACAAAGCACACATAATAATAAATAGTGATAAAACACCCTATGAGTTGTGGCATGGAATACCAACATCAATAAAGAACTTCAAAATCTTTGGAAACAAATGCTACATTAAAAGAAATGAAGATAACTTAGGAAAGTTTGATTCCAGAGCAGATGAAGGTATCTTGTTGGGATACTCCTCCAAAAGTAAAGGATACAAATGCTACAACAAAAGGCTCCACAATATAGTTGAGAGTATAGATGTAAAGGTAAATGAAGGACCATTTCAGTCAGTGAGGCTCTAGTATCATGTTGACTTAGATGAAGAACTAGTGAACAATGAACCACAAAATGGCAACATAAATGGGAATCAAGAAGCATAGGATTCAGAAGAATGGGAAAGAATTGAAACATCACAACCAAAGACTCCATCAAGGTATGTTCAAAAACATCATCCAGAAAGTCAAATTCTTGGAAATAAGGAGACATGTGTACAAAATAGAAGAAAAATTATAGATACATCTACCTCTGCAAAATTTGCACTATTATCCATGATTGAACCCCAAAATATTTTTCAAGCAAGCAAGGATGACCATTGGATCAAAGCCATGAATGAAGAACTAGACCAAATAGAGAAAACTCATACATGGGATCTTGTTCCAAGACTAAAAGACAAGAATGTAATTGGAACTAAATGGGTATACATAAATAAGTTGAATGAAGATGCAGGACATATATTTAGAAACAAGGACATATTGGTATGCAAAGTATATGCTCAAGTTGAAGGAGTGCACTTTGAAGAAACTTTTTCCTCTGTTGAAAGAATTGAAGCCATCAAGATGTTTTTGGATTTTTTTATGCTATAGAAATTTCAAAGTTTATCAGATGGACATCAAATCAACATTTTTAAATGGTGACCTCGAGGAAAAAGTTTATGTGGAGCAACCAGAAGGATTTTTGCTAACTGACAAAAAGGATTATGTCTACAGATTAAAAAAAGCTCTGTATGGGATAAAACATGCTCCAAGAGCTTGGTATTACAGATTAGATAGGTACTTGCACCAGCAAGGATTCAAAAAGGGAGTTGATGATAGTAATTTATACATCAAGGTTGAAGGTAATGATATGTTAATTATTGTGGTATATGTTGATGATATTATTTTTGATAGTAATATTGAGTTGATGAGTAATAAGTTTGCAACTGTAATGCAACAAGAGTTTGATATGCCCATGTTAGGAGAACTTTCTTTCTTTCTTGGCTTACAAATTCATCAATCCAAAAAATGAATTTTTATTTCCCATTGTAAATATCTTAAGGAAATTTTGAAGAAGTTTGGAATGGAAAATTGTGCACCAGTAAGCACTCCTATGACTACCGGTTGCAAACTTAGCAGGGATGACAATTCTTCAGAGGTAGATCGAATCATGTACAGATCCATGATAGGAAGTCTGCTTTATCTCACAGCTTCAAGCCCTGAAATCATGCAAGTTGTTGGTTTGGTAGGCAGGTTTCAGTCAAATCCCAAGGAAATTCATTTTCTTGTAGTCAAATTAATACTTAGGTATTTGAAAAGAACTACTGATTATGGACTGCGGTATCCAAAAACCATAGACCTTGTTCTCAAAGCTTATACAAATGCAGATTAGGAAGGCAACATTGATGATAGAAAAAGCACCAGTGGAGGTGAATTTTTCCTTGGCAATTGTTTAGTATCCTGGCTCATCAAGAAACAAACTTTTATTTCCCTCTCTACAGCTAAAGCAGAGTATATAGGTGCAACATCCTACTGTACACAAGTGTTATGGATAAATACCAATCTTAAGGATATTCAAGTTCCTTGTGATCAAATTTTTTCTATCATGTGCGATAACACAAGTGATATCAATCTCTCCAAAAATTATGTTCAACACTCTAAAATTAAGCATATCCCCATCAAGTATCAATTTCTCAGAGAATAGGTTCAAGATCGAGTGGTTAAATTAGAATATGTTCCTTTCAAAGAGAAGATTGTAGATATATTTACCAAGCCATTACCTAGGGACTCTTTTGAGTACTTCAGAGAGAAGTTGGGAATCCTTCCCACTCCGCATTCAAATGCATAAACCTTCACTACATGTTTGAGGCTACCAAGCCTCAAGGGTAGACACTCTCAAGATGTGCACAGTCAGTAAGAAATTTTCATTTTCCAGTGATGTCAAAGGGGGAGGAAAATAGAATTGTGACAAAGAGGAGCATACAACAAGGGGGAGTAAATTCCAAAGGAACACACTAACAGGGGGAGAAACTCAACAATAGAGTTTCCATAAATGACAAAGTTTTTTTTTTTTGAGAATATGTTGTCATTGATGTCAATGACAGAATGGAGTGTGACAATGCGACCTTGTGACAATGGACAGTGCAATAATGTGACAATGAATGGTGTGACAGTGCGACAATGTGACAACAAACAATGAGATAGTATGAAAGTGGATATTGTGGCAGTGTGATAGTGGAAAATGCGACGAAGTGACAGTTTAACAGTGTGATAATGCAACAGTGCGATAGTGCAAAAATGTGACAATGTTACAATGCGACGGTGTGATAGTGTGAGAGTGTGAACAATGTGACATAGTGACAGTGTGATAGTGTGACTATGCGAAAGTGTGATAGTGTGACTATGTGACAGTGGACAGTGCAACGGTGTGACAGTGTGGTATTGTGACAGTGTGACGGTGTGACAGTGTGACGGTGTGACAGTGTGACGGTGTGACAGTGTGACAGTGTGACAATGAACAATATGGAACTGAGAAGTATGTAACTGAGCAATATGCTACTGAGTGGTATGAAATACGCGGTATGGTCTATGCGGTATGGATTGTGATGGAATGGACTGTGACAGAATGGACTGTGATGGAATGGAAAGAGTGGTATGAATTGCATGGTATGAACTGCACGGTATGGACTGCAATGGAATGGACTATGACATAAATGTGTCCATTTGATTTAGTCAAAGAATGTTCGATAACAATTTTTTTTCCACAATGTAACTATCATATGTCCACATAATTTATTTACATGAAATTGTAATTGACAGGATCTTGATTTGGTCCAAGGTTGTCCATAATATAACCACCATATTTTATTTAGACAAATCATAACTAACCGGACTTTGATATATTCAAAGTTTTTCCACATTGTAACTATCACATTTCCACATACAGGAAGGTGGACTTGGGAAAAATGATATAGGTATGGATGTGCTCTGATTGTCCAGTGCACGAAAGTGAAAAAAAAAAATGCAATTGTTCACAAGAACATAAACATAAATCCACAAGTCTGCATTGAAAGGTTTATTTTTTTTCTGAAATGGGGGTGGAAGGGTGGTGCTAGGGTGAGTTGTATCTCACTGAGGATTGGAGTCCTCATCATTTTTATCAGGTTGGTGCCTGAGAGGATTGGAGTACTCATCATTTTTATGAGGTTGGTGCCTAAGAAGATTGAATTCCTCATCATTTGTAATAGCTTGGTTCCTGAGAGGATCGGTGTCGTCATGATCTACGACAGGTGGGTGCATGTTGAATTTTTTGATTTCTGCTTGTTCTTGTCATTAAGTTCACACTACTGATAACTTAAATGGTTGGGAGAAAAGAAACATACAGAAATTTAATGCAATACTGCTTCACCCCCCCTCTCAGTATTGTTGTGAGTTTCAGCATAAGCCCTATGGTAGTTTTCCATGCAATGTTGTATGCCCATGCTGCTTCTGTGATCTTCTTTAACCAATATTTATTGTTCATTCTCACTATTTTGGTGAGTATGTTTTCTAGCTCTTTGTTTGTGACCTCGACTTTCCCATTTTCTTGAGCATGGTAGGGTGTTGACTTTCTATAGAGGATGTTATGTTCCTTCATGATCTCTTCAATGAGTCTTGATGTAAATTGAGGGCCTTGATCAATATGTGACTATCTCCCATGGATATCCAAACCTTGAGAATATGCATTATTGGAGGAATGAAACTATATTTGATTATGTGGCATCCTTCATGGCCCTTACATCATCCCATTTTGTTAGATAGTTCATGCACACCAATACATGTTTCTTTTTTCCTGATGGAGGGTCAATTGGGCCTATGAAGTCTATGCCCCACTCGTCAAATGGTTCCAATGATACTTGGGGCTATAAAGGAATCCCATTCCTCCTTGTTGGTTTCCCCATTCTTTGGCATTCGTCACAATGTGAAGTGTATCATCGAGCATCTCTATGTAGGGTTGGCCAATAATATCCAGCCTGTGAGATATTATAAGATGTTTGATTGGTTACATAATGACCTACACATGGTTCATCATGACAAGCATGTAGGATATCATGCAACTCAGCTTCTCTTATGCATCTCCTCAAAATATGGTTTGGGAAAAGTTTTAACAAATAGATGCAACCCAAGTGTAGGTTGAACTTTTCCAGATGATATTGCATCTCTCCCTGTAGGAGAATTATTGAGGGAAATTTCATGTTGTTAGATAATTTTCTATATCAACAAACCAGGGGGTTTGTGTTGATATGTAATATAGGTTCTCATTTGGAAACTGATCGTCGATCATGCCTTCTTCATTAGGGCTAGTCAACCTGGATGAAAAATATTCAACTACATTTTGCTTATCAGAATTATAATTATTTTTTAGATCAAACTGTTGTAATAACAAAAACCATCTAATCATCCTACCATTAATATAAGGTTTATTCATCAAGTATCTAATGGAAACATTATCTGTATGTACAAAAATGTTATACCCTGTAACATAATGTCTGAATTTATTGAGAGCATGGACAACTGCTAAAATTTCTTTCTTTGTAACAATGTATTTGATATATGCACCAACCATATTTTTACTTATGAAATAGATTGCATAGGGATTATTGTCTTTATTTTGTCCTAAGATTTCTCCTACAACTTTTTCTGATGCATCCGTGTGAATGTGAAATGGAAGATCCCAATTGGGACCTTGTAATACAAGAGCAGTTAAGAGTTTTTCTTTTATTGTCTCAAAAGCTTGTTGACAGTTCAGGGTCCAACAATAATCTACAGATTTGGTCACAAAGGTAAAGATAGGAGAGGATATCTTACTAAAATACTTGATGAACCTTCTATAGTATCCTGCATGCCTAAGAAATCTTCTTACATATTTTGGTTTCAAAGGGGTAGGAAGTAAAGTAATGATTTTTGATCTCATCTTTGTCTACTTCAATCTCTCTGGAGGATAGATGATGTACTAAAACAATCCCTTCATTCATCATCATATTACATTTTTCATTGCTAAGGGACATATTCATTTCTCTACATCTTTGGAGAACCTTATCTAGATTGTCTAAGGCTTCATCAAATGAATTTCCATAATGGGTAAAGTCATCCATATAGATCTCAACTTTATCATGGATGAGTTCTGAAAAGATGATGAGAATTTCTCTTTGAAAAGTGGTTGGGGTATTACATAGACCAAAAGGTAATACTTTGTATGAAAATGTACCCCATGGGAAAGTAAAGGTGATATTTTCATGATCCTCGGGACTGATCTGAATCTAGTTGTATCCACTAAAACCATCCATAAAGGAAAAATATTGCTTCCCAACTAAGACATCCAAAACTTGGTCAATAAAAGGTAGGGGGAAATGGTCCTTTCTAGTAGCCTTGTTTAACTCCCAATAATCCACACATATCCTCCACTTCTCACTCTTATTTGGGACAATAACCAGAGGAAAGACTCGTTCACTGTCTGAAATAGGATATATGAATCTGACATCAAGAAAATTTTGAAGTTCTTGTTTAACTATGTCTTTCATTGCAGGATTCATCCTTCTTTGGGGATACCTAACAGGTTTTCAATCCTCCTTTATGTAAATATGGTGTGTAAAAATATAAGGGTGGATGTCTTTCGTGTCTTTATAATCCCATGCAAAATATTCAATATTTCTTTTCAACACATCTAATAGCCTTTGTTCTTGCTGACTAGTATTAAGTTTATTGTTGATTTTGAGTGTTTTTGTACAGCTGATATCTATGGTTTTGACATTTGGATCTTCTATTTCAGTAGTGAACAATTTTTTCCATAATTCTCTGTTATTTTCAACAGAAATTTCAGATATTTTATCATCATTTATCCCTTCTATTTTCACATCATTTGGATATTGATTTTACAGAAAATTTTCAAGGAAAGTGTCTTCATCAATTGTACTATCAGTTAAGGATGTGTTTATTGTATATATGGGATAGGAAATTGTTTGTGTCATGTATTCTTCCTCTTCTACCCACATAAGAAGATTCTTTTTTATCAAAGGTTGTGTAGGAGGGTAAAGAACAATATTCTTTTAGGATAATCCATCAATGATAATCATATTTCCTAGTCTACAACCAATGTGTGCATATAATGTGTCCAACCAAGTCCTTCCCAAAATGATAGGATATCCATTGGATTGACACTTGGGTTGAAGGAATACGAAGTCAGCAGGGTACTCCCAAGAATCGATGGAGATTATGATATCTTCCAACATGCCTTCAGGTTTGAATGTAGATCTATCTACTAGTTGTAGGACAGTTGGGGTATCTCTCAAAAATATTTGAAGGTTGAGTCTTATCATAGTATCCTTAGTCATAACATTGATAGCATCTCCTATATAAATAAGAGTATTCTGGACTAGGGTGTTATTAATGTGCACATTTACTAAGGGACTCATTGGATCCAAGTATTTAGGTATAATCAACTTCCCAAGCATAAGGTCAACTAATTGTCATATGACATTTATGGTAGGAGGATATTTTATTTTTCTCCCTGGTCTTTTAGTGCATTCTTCCTTGATATATTTGTTGAAAATGGGCACATCCTTAAGATCTTGTAAGAGAGGTATCTTTATGCACAAATTATTAAGCTCTCCTAAAAGTTATTTTTCCTCAGATGTTTAAGTTTTTTTTTCTTGTAATATTTCAGGGTAAGGAGGTGTTTGTGGTTGAGGTGAGGGAATATCTTCTTTCTTAGATTTTTAATTCCCTATGAACTTAGGTTGTTGTTGCAAAAATTTTCATGATATGAGATTTATCTCTTGTAATTCCACAGAATATGTCTGATAAGTTGTATCATTGTTATATACAAGTTGAACTTCCTTATTGTTTGGATTTGGAGAAGGTTGAGCAGGTAGTTGAGGTTGTTTAGGAAGAACATTTTTTTGAGTAGTGTTGTTAGGTTGAGGAGGAGGAGGAAATAATGCAGGTTGGAAGTTTTATGGCCTCCATCCTTGTGGATGTTGATTCCATTGATTTTGCCGCATGCTAGGAAAATTTTGGTATGGAGGAGGAATTGGAGGTACTTGGTACTGCCAAGGATGTGGATTTTCCCAAGGTGATGGGTTATACCATGGTTGAGGAGATATTTGAGAATTAGAAGCACTAAAATTTTGACTAGGATTTAAATTCAAACCTATTTGGAATGGTCGTGGTGCTCCAGACCTCCTTTGATTGATGAAGTGTAGTGATTCCACATTCTCCTATGCTCCTCGAAATGTAGCTTTCAATCTTGAAAAAGAAGGACATTTGTTAGTTAGGTGATTTTCTTCAAAAATACCACAAACATCTGTAAAGTATAAAGGGAACTCATTTCTAGGATGATTTTTAGTGCATTTGGGACAATAAACAACCAATGCCTTATTTTCTTCCTCATGTTTCTTTTTGATCTGCAAGATATACATTTGCATGGATAAAGAGTGTAAAATATAAGTTTTCATGTCCTCTATTAATCTTCCTAATTCATTCTTTATATGAATTGTAGGGTTAGAATATTGAGATGCCAAACCTCTACTGCTTCTATCTTTATTTTTGGAGGACCTTGAGTGGTTCTTGAATATTCTTTTGATATCATCATAGTCTAACTAATATATATCTCCATTGGATAGGATATTGAATGTTTCCATCATATCTTCTCTTACTCCCCTGAGTAAGACACACTTGAGTGAGTCTTCATCCATAGTGAAAATTTGAGCTCTCTTGTATCTTAGTTGAAATATCCCTTCAAAGTCCTCTAGAGATTCATGAGGTCCTTATTTCATTGTTAAGCCCTAATATTGGCTCATTACCCCTTAATTGGGGCATATTAGATTAGTAATGATATTTTATTTATGTCGGCTTTAGGCCATTAGTTGTAATTTAGATTATTAATGTTATTTTAATTTTGTCAGATTTAGGCCATTATTTGTAATTATACCTCCTAGTCTCTTATATATACCAAGGAGACATTTTCATTTTGAATCATCTTGTACTTGAACATTTAAGTGGGGTAAAAGGAGGTTTCCCACTCGAAGAGGATTATTATCTGAAATTATCTCTTTTTCAAGGCGTTGAGTATTTTTCCTGACGTTTTTATATGCTATATTGATGTTTGGTTCTTAACATATGGTATCAGAGCTCAAGGTCTTGGGGTTTCGTTGCTACATCTGAGACACCGTGGAATTTTTGCTATAAATTTTTTTGTACAACGTTTCAGAAGGAACGTCTTGGAGGATATTTAGAAGACGGATCAAGGTATGTTGGGTTAAAAATTCATCCCATGAGGCCTTACACTTTTGTAGATACATCCTGTACAAGATAGGGTCCTGGAATCATCCTGAAATGAGTCATTGCGGAATTTTTGCTATAAAAATTTTTATGTAACGTTTCAGACCCTGAAATCTAGAGGCCATTTACAGAAATTGGAAATGTATCTGTGGTAAAAAGTTCAGCTTCTGGGTCATCTTAAATTTGTAGATACACCCTGTGTAAGATAGGGTATCTGACTAGTCCTATTGACTAGTCTCAAGAAGGTGTTCCAGGTAAAACAATCATAAATTCTTCCTAGAGTATCCAAATT
>SNQJ01S0008992.1:151396-167034 GCA_010110895.2 Picea sitchensis
GAAGAGTGTACATACTTCTGGGGTGTAAATACTTCATGGGGTATAAACATGGCTGAAAGCAAGGACCTCTGAATCAGGAAGATAATCAGGCTCCACAACCAACAGGTAGATCCCAAACAGATCAAGGAAATTATGGATTGGCCCACCCCTCATAATGTAACATAGGTAACGTGTTCCATGGGATTAGTTGCGTATTATAGAAGGTTTATAAAACGATTTTCCAAGATCTGTCATCCCATTACCTCATTACAAAGAAAAGGGAAAATTTAGTTTATATGGTTAGTAGTGTGTGAAGCCATATTTCAACAATTGAAGCACTTCTTGACCAATACTCATGTTTTGTAGATTGCAGGCCCTAAAAAGTATTTCTTGGTTTGTACCAATTCTTGTAAAGAAGGAATAAATGTATTCCTTATGCAGGAAGGACAAGTGATTAGTTATGAATCATGAAAATTAAATGAGCACGACCAAAGGTATGTCCATGATCTGGAGGCAATTGCGCATGCATTGAAGATGTGACGATATTACCTACTTGGAAGAAGTTTTTTCTTGATGACAGACCATTTTGGTGTAAAGTACTTGTTTGATACAGATGGACATCAATGGCCACTCACCTATTCCACTAGCTCAAATTATAGTTTCCATCTTGGAAATTTTTCTACAATTTTTTGGGTACCAAACTTTCGGGGATGTTTTGAGGCCCTAAATGACATTTTTTGACTTGGTAGCACCCAATAGATCCTTTTTGGGATATATTGGGATTTTCTAAATATGTAATCCTTGGAAAAACCTTTCTAAAAAGGTACTAAGAACCCCAAACAAATATTGTATGCAAACGTTGTTCCCTTAGGAAGTTGACATATCAACTACCCTCATCGGGGCCCACAAACCTTTTTGATTTTCATCTTCCGGGGTTAGGGTTTTAGATGTTTATGGTTTATCATTTATTCTTTATGTTAAAAATCCCTTTGGAGCCTCATTGTAATCAACTTATTTTGAATTAGCATAGCAAACACATCTCTCTTCAGAGATAAGATACCACCATTCTAGCTAGATTGTGTGCTTTGAATTTTACAGTCTTTTGTATTCCAGGTAGTCATTAATAGAATATGAATTTTACTATATTACTGTATTCTTTCCCATATCTTTTGTTATCTCCTTGTTATATCTATGTTATATTTTTTCCTTCATTTCGTTCTCAAAATAATCTGAATCAATGGTATCAGAGCAATCTTCTCCTTGTCATTCTTAGTGCATGTCCCCGATGAGGTTAGGGTATAGAGAGTTGGGTCTCAAGATTGTTTCTCTTGAGGAAAATAAATATCTCCCTCCCAAGAAACTTCCCATGAAATAATAAAAGAGGGATGGCAGGGGAGATTGTTACACATTATTTTTATCATCCCTATGAACATTAATGATGTAAAATTATCTGTTGTCTTCATAAGGATTAATGGCTTGAATTCCTAAGAAAGAAGGGATAAGAACTTTGCGTGAGAGAAGAAATTGTATTTTCCTTTGTAAAAACCATATTAAGGAAGGTCGTCACAGGATGCACTATATATAGGGTGCGACGATGCCTGATCGTTGCCCCCTGCTCTAAAGCCAGGATGCGATGTCTCTGTAGTTTGCACTATTCTTAGGGTGCGATGATTTTCATACGTGGGAAAAATGAACATCTTCTCGAAAATCAATCCCCCTAGCTTCACTACAAAACTATAATAAAATAGAACAGAACATGATGCTTTCCCTAAGCTCTAATCATTGAGTTTACTATAAAACGAAAGATATGCGACATACCGTTTAAATATCGCTTCGTCTTGTCATCGTTGTCCTAGCTCCACTCCAGTGCTCCTGTGAGATTGGATCTGCAAGGGAACACAAGAGAACCAAAGTGAAATCAATAATATACTCAATGAGAACCTATGTATGTGATCAATGAATCATACAATAAAACAAGATGAGTTTTATGGGAAAGAAGCATATCACTGTATTATATTAAAATGAAAGTGGAGATTACAACCAAAGCCTTGATGTTGCAAGGCCCCTTCCAATAGTTCCTTGCTTCCCACACACTTCTGCTCCAAGGATTCTGAGATCAACAACAACGCAATCAATCTAAATTTCTCCATGAGAGCTCCTCTCCTTTTATAAGATGAAGAGGATAAGGTGAGGAGGTTAGGATGTTACCACTAAATCAGAAAAGAGAGTAAGATCCAAACCAATCGGAGGCCACCTCACCAAAGAAGCTTCTCCTTCTAGAAGCATCAAGAAGATGTTCATTTTTCCCACGTACAAAAATCGTCGCACCCTAAGTATAGTGCAGACTACAGAGACGTCGCAGCCTAGATTTAGAGAAGGGGGTTACAATCAGGGATTTCCGCACCCTATATATAGTGCAGCCTGCGAAGACCTTCCTTAATATGGTTTTTACAAAGGAAAATACAATTTCTTCTCTCACGCAAAGTTCTTCTCCCTTCTTTCATCAAGAATTCAGGCCATTGATCCTTCTGAAGACAACAAATAGGTTTGCATCATTAATGGTCATAGGGATGATGAAAATAATGTGTAACAGAGATCCCCCCAAATTTTGAAGTTAGAACAAAGTGATAGCTAAAATACTTTGTCGAGTGTGTGTAGGGAACAAGGAGCACATCGGTCAGAAACCTGCCAACAAACAAGGAAATATAGTACAATAATATATCATCACCGGGGTAGGCATTCCCATAATCATAATACAAATGACTCAAAGCACAAATTCCAACATGCTAAGATCCATGTCAAGTAAGACAGGTCATGGCCACCAAACATACACTGTGGATCCATGCCAATATGACTCAAATCTGAACATAGCCACCAAAAATACATTGTGGATCTATGTGTTAAAGACTCAAATTTGAACATAGCCATGAGACATACATTGTGGATCTATGCAACAATAAAATTTGAATATACTCCAATGCAACCTAAACCTGTCAAAAAATATTCAAGGTCTACATCTCCACCACTCTATAGTACGAATCTAACCATGTGAATACATGTGTTGAAGTCGAACATGGTAGAAACCACTTGATTATCGGTCATTAATGAATATCGTTAAAAAGTGCGAGGGAAATCACCATTAATGTCAATGACTCTCAAGGTACCCTAATACAATCCAATGAATGTGAATTAATGAATTGAAGTCAAACGCTTGGTGGAATCTCTCGATCAAGGGTCAATAATGAAAAGCCATTGTCAGAAGTGAGGAAATCTACCACTGAGACATGCAATTTCCAAGGTACCAATTAGTTTCTAAGTCTAATTCCTGGATAATGAGTTGAAGTCAACATGAAAAGACTCATCACAGGAAGGCCTTAATGTATCCTCCATCAATGAAATGAAATAGTTAATAATATTTGAGGTAGATCAGAGTAACAAGTAATTCAAGACTAACTCAGGGATGGCCGACGCAATAGAAGGTTTAAGGACTGCAGAAATGGCCAACGCAATAGAAGGTTTTCTAGGTTGAACTTCTCTTTGAACATATTGAGGACACGACAATTGTCTTGGCAACACTAACTCAACAATAGGGATCACAGACCAAAATGTAATCTTATAAAGGAGTATGATCAAGAGACAAGCGGATTTTCCAACCTAGACACAAAGAAAGTGAAAGGGTGTCATGTTCAAAAGTGACTCTTCCATATAATATAGGTTTAGATACATTTCTTTCCCAATCCCCCCCCACCATTTCTGGTGAGTACCTCTTTATTTTTATGCAAGCTTGAGGAGGATAACATATGCTTGTACTATAAGCTCATCCTTCGGACAAGTCCTTCGGAGTATTTTTAACAAACCCTAGGAAGTAGTGGTTTGGTCCCATATGGGTCTTTCAATGTTTGTTTAACTAGTCCAAAGAGAGAAAACTCGGGGGTTTTTCATGTTTAGAGAGTCTGAAAAACACTTAAAGAAAACTCCAAAATGTCTGAAGAGTCTGAAAAAGAGATAAACTACCGCTCAACATAAGTTTTCTTCAAATACTTTAATGAGCGTGAAAAGAACAAGATCACTCGACAATCTTTTCATGTTTAGAGAGTCTGAAAAGAGCTTAAAGGGAACTCCAGGGGGTTCCTTTTTCATATAACCTTTACAAGTCCAAAAAAGTGATAAAAGTGTACTTAGTTACATTCTCAGGTATTTACGAGCATGAGAAAGAACAAAGAATGAGCTTGAGAATGTTTTCATTTTTACGCAAGCTTAAAACAAAACAAAACTATGCTTGGGATAGATTTTATTTTTACACAAGCTTAAAACTAAACAAAACTATGCTTGGACCTGGTTTCATTTTTACACAAGCTTGAACCAGTGGAAACTATGCTTGAGGTGGGTGGTAGGTAGGTGGTTTCATTTTTTACACAAGCTTGAACCAAAGAAAACTATGCTTGTGACTTCCCAACACATTATCCAGGGATGGTTGGTACTTAGCCCCTAGCTTAAGAAGTTAGAGGCTTAACTTCAACATGAAGTGCAAAGGCTAGAAACATTGCCCCCCAAGCTTCATTTTGTCCAAAAGCATAGGCAGAGGAAAGGAAGCTTCAAATACTATTCTTAACGAAGTACTTGACTCAGTCGAAAAGGGGGGAAATCTATTTCATTTTTTAACGATCTTGACAGAGGAACAAGAACTATGCTCGCGAATCCAGGTTCAATCCCCATACCTCTGTTTCATTTTTTAACGAGCTTGACACAGAAAAAAGAAATATTCTTGTAAGCTCTGTTTCATTTTTTAATGAGGTTGCTACAGAGACGCGAAAACTATCCTCACAAACTCTGTTTCTTTTTTTTAACGAGGTTTCCACAGAGACGCAAAACTATCCTCACAAATGGTTTCATTTTTTAACGAGCTTGAAATCAGAAAACCATGCTCAAAGCTGGTTTCATTTTTTAATGAGCTTGAAATCATAAAACCATGCTCATGGCTAGTTTCATTTTTTAATGAGCTTGAAATCAGAAAACCATGCTCAAGGCTGGTTTCATTTTTTAATGAGCTTGAAATCAAAAAACCATGCTCAAGGCTGGTTTCATTTTTTAATGAGCTTGAAATCAAAAAACCATACAAAGATCCTATCAAAATATTGGTCGAGGAAGCTCTCGTGCGACAAAGGAACGAGATGATTGATAATTTCACCTAGATCCTTCGATGACTACCAACCGCAATGGAGACACCTTCAACCAGTAGTCACTTTGGAGGTGCGACACCCTTCAAGGTACAAGTTAACTTTGATATTCCTTTATTTGAATTCCATATAGATATCAATGCTTTGGAAAATGGTTAAGTATGCTAGCGGGGAAAATCCCCCTATTACTATACTAGGGTCAAAGTATAGGCATAGCTACGATCTCCCTTAAAAATATTCTAATTCCTAAACTGTCCCAAACACTCTAAATAGATGAACAAAAAGAGATAGGAAAGTGCCCCTGCCCCTTTCTTTAAAGTTTCATATTTATAACTAAAGAACAAAGAGTAGAGCATAGGCCTCACCTTCTAGTTTAGTTTTCTCCAATTTGGGTTTCCTAGGATACATATTGTGTTCATTTTTGTGGATGGCGTGCCCATTTTATTATTCTTTATTTTTCGTATTTCATGTATTTTCATAAATTTGAGCAAATATGAGATCTAAGGAAATAATCCTACATAATAAAATATTTCAATATAATACAATATCTGTTGTGATGAATTGTTTTAGTGAAATATCCATGGAATTTTACATATCATATTGGTATAATAACATTTATCTTTGGGGTATTTGTAGTAAGTCTTAAGATCCAAGAATTGGATTAAGAAGGAAGTTAAAAAACCTTAGCCATGGTGGATGAGTCTATTCATTACAACCCTCAGGGTGCAGTAGAAGAGATATTTGCAAGGCTAGAAGAGAAAGTTGTTGATATCTCTCACAACATGGCCCTCCTCATGGCATCTCTAGAAAACAAGTTCATACATTTCGACAAATTTAGTGCAGGATATAATTCAAAAGTTGAATCAAATGAGAAATCAACAGATAGTGAAAACCTAGAAAAGGAGTCGAAAAAGGGCCTGAGAAAGAGAAACCAAGTTCCAGTTCCATCAATCCTTCACAAACTTTATTTAAAATGGAAGTGAAATTGGATATCAAAACATATCAATATGAGATTGATGCTTTTAATTTGAATCATTAGTTGCACTAGTTATAAGTGTATTTCAGTGTCCATATTATTGATGAAGAGAAAAAAATTTCATTTTCCTAACTGAAACTAGAGGGCCATGCACTAACCTAGTGGGAAAGAAACATAGAGACACTTAGGTTGGAGGGTGGTCCACTGGTAACTAAGTGGGAGGATTTTAAAACCTTCACAAAGTTCCATTTCTACCATATTGGGTATGTAGAGGACCAATGGATCTATTGACGTCACTTTAGGTAGAGAAAATGGCGGAGTGTGAAAGAGTACACCACTAAATTCAAGAAAATGGCAATCAAGTTAGGTATAGCTATCAAGAACCTAGATGTACTCCTCAAGTATACATGAGGTCTACACAGTAATTGTCCAGAGAAAGTTATTCTCTTCAAACATAGGACCATTGATGATGCATGTGTGCAAGCATAATACCTAAATAACATAGGCCATAAAAAGGGATATCCAAAACGTTATAAACAAAATACCACCAAGATTTTTCCAATGAGGGGAAGAAGAAGTGGAAAGGAAAAGACAAGAAGATGATAGCCACTACACATCAATGAAAGGAACCAAACAACCATTGCAACCATTTCAATATCAATGGTCACATTGAAGATAAGTGTTGAATCCAAAGAATCATAAGAAGGATGCCAAGAATAAGGACCTATTGGGAATGGATTTAGGAAACCAGGTAGAGAAAATCTTAGATGTGGATAAGAATATTGTCTTTTCTTCAGTGTAGAAGGAGGTGAATCTGAGTATCCTTCATCACAAGGAAGAGAAGGAGATGAAAAAACTCTTCCATAGTAATATCCAGGTAAAAAATACCAAGGTAGATTCTCTATTCAATTCTATTTCTTAGACCAATATCATAGAAATTGATCTGATTAGTAATTTTGGGTTGGAGTTTTATGATTATCCGAACCTGTATCCATTAGGATGGGTGAATAAGGATGAAGAGATACAATTCATTGAATAGTGTAAGATCAAGTTTGATATAGGTGCATATTTTATCGATGATGTGGAGTTAGATATAGTACCCCTTGATGTTTGTGGTGTAGTGTTTGGAATCCCCTACATGTATATGAGGGATGTGATCTTCATGTAGAGAGAAAACTAGTACCATTCAGTCAAGAATGGTAAGTCTTACATCACCAACACACACAAAGGTAAATCTAATATCTCTCTAGTAAGTTCCAATAAAACAAAACAAAAAATAGGTTTCGTAAGGGATATGCATTTATTTTCTTAAGAGAGAATCAACCATAGGATGAATCAGTAAGAGTAAAGGCATTCCTATAGAGATGTACCAAAAAGTAGAAATAATAGTTTGAGGAGTTGTTGTAGGAATATAGTGGATTGTTCCAAGATCCTAAAGGGTTGCCACCAAAGAGGGAAGTGGAGCATGAGATACAGGTGTTTCGTAACTCCCCATTGCCAAATATTGGATTGTATAGACAGTTTGTTCTGGAAGTAGACGAAGTGAAGAAACAATTGTAGTAGTTGCCAAAGAAAGGAGTAATTCAATAAACACCTCAACTTGTGGGTAAACTATCATCATACTACCCAAGAAGGATGGGAATTACAAAATGTGTATCGACTACAAAGATTTGAACAAGATCACACTCAAGAATCGATACCTTATGCCCAATGTCGATGATTTTCTAGACCAGTTACAACATGCCAAGTACTTCACTAACTTGGATCTCAAATCAGGATACCACCGCATACATGTTAAATAACAAGACACATGGATGACTGCATTCAAGGCAACATAAGGTATGTATGAGTGGTTGGTCATTCCTTTTGGTTTATGTAATGCACCAATTGTATTTATGCATTTGATGAATGATATATTATGTCCCTATTTAGATTAATTTGTAATAGTGTATTTGGATGAAATATTGTTTTATAGATCTACTTGGGAAGAGCACATATTTCATCTTATGCAGGTGTTAGAGACTCTAAAAAAGAATCAAATATTCGCTAACCTTAAGAATGTAAGTTTTCTTAGTATCCATTAGTGTATTTAGGGTACATAATTGATGGAGGGGAAATCAAGATATATCCCATGAAGATGGAGGCCATCATCAAGTGGCTAATTCTTATTATTGTCACTGAAAATATAGACAAGATCCATGTTCCTTCCTAAAGGTGAAATATTGCAACTTATCAGAGAGGCTCCCACCACCAAGGTTGTGGAACATTTTTGTGTTGGGAATATAGTTTCCAACTTACAAAGGTATGTGTATTGGCCTGTAATGCAAGAAGATGTAACTCGATATATTAGAGGATGCATACTTTATTGCACCAAAAAGACCAATAATAGAAAGAAAGGTGTATACCATCCCTTACCTATACCCACTCGGCCTTGGGAAAGTATTTCCATGGATTTTGTGGGTGTTTTTCCAACAACCAAGAAGGGACATGACTATCACTTTGCGGTATTTGACAGTGTCAACAAGATGTTCATTCTTATTCCTTGTAAAAAAAATATTATGATCCAACACCTTAAAAAATGATAAAAAGTCAATTATTACAGTCCACTTCGTGGGGGAAACCTCCTTTTACAATATATCCAATTCAAAATACAATATGAGATGAGATGAGATGATTCTAAGACCGCAGGGGTGTAGACCAACTGGCAAGTGTCGTGTAAATGGAAGGAAATATGTAAAGGAGGTCTCAAGTTCGATTCTCACCCCGATTTACCTGTGACCCATGTTGTGGGATGTGTGGACGCACCTGGAGGTTATAATGGTAGCAGATGGGAATCGACCCCATTTAACGTGAGTATGAGAAATGCCCAAGTTGTCGATTTCGCCAGTACAAAAAAGAAGAAGATGATCCGAAGACTAGGTATCCTTGGTATATATAGATATATAGGATACAAAGGGTACAATCATAATAAAAGGGTGTAATGAAGGGGTTTAGAGCCTACATACAAATATAACACAAGAAATGTAATAATTCAATAAGGGGATTAATAAGGGGTTTTACACATAACATGGGATTTGCACGGGGCTTTATATATGGATTAACATGGCCCTCCCCTTCAAACAAGTGTTTTCCTCAAAACTTAACAATCATGGGTGTTTATGCATGAATAAATGATCTTCCCGTGTCACCTCTTCCACTGGTAGGTTCTTCCACTTAACGAGGTAATAAAAAAATTCTTGATTTTTCAATTTCTTAATCCTTATTTCAAGGATTGTTTATGGTTCGAGTATGATTTTCCCTTCTCCATTCATCTCTGATAAAATAGTTTGTACTGGGATCTTTTCATTGGTTATATTATTTAAGCAACGAACATGGAAGAGTGGAAGAAACATGGAAGCAGGTGGAATACCCTTAGACATCTCTCCAAGTACCTTGGAATGATTGTTGATAAAGTTTTTGAGATCCATGGGAGCAGAGGATATAAATGCTTGAACATCTGTTGAGCTCAATTATGCAATTACACCATGGTATCCCTTTTTGAGTAATTTTGTCATGCTTTTAGAGCTTATCACTTTAGAGGGTTTCCATTGGATACATCTTATCTCAATTTCCTTGACTTTTAAGTAAAATCTCATGAAAAGAACATGAAAATTACGGGCCACTATTCCCAATTATTGTAACCATTGGACCCCTAATACAACATCAACACCATCCATTTAGATGGAAATCAAGGAACTATTCAATAAATACTCCCCCATATTGAGCTTAATATTATGGCACTTCCTAGAACAATTTATGGTACCTCCATCTACAATCATTACTTGGAACTCTAGTGCTAGATATACCAAGAAATTGAGATCTTTTGCTAATTTGCAATTGATGAATTTATGGGTGCTACTAGAATCAATCAACATTGTTAACTTTTTATTTTTGATACATCCTTATATATTGAGGGTTTATGGAGTACTAATGTTGGCCAATGCATGAAAATATATTGTTGGAGTAGACTCTTCTAGCTCTATATCTTGTGATGGTTCCAATTCTTGATCTTCTTCCTCTTCATTATCTATGTAGAATACTTTCTTCTCACTTCATTTATGCCCCTTATTGTACTTGTTGTCACAATTGAAACATAGTCCATTTTCTCTTCTTTCATCCATTTTTTAAGGTGCCAACCTTGTCAGTTGAGGTACGGTTGTCTTATGAACCCTAAAAAGATCTTCGCTTCCTGTGTATGCTCCCATGGTAGACTTCGGGGATGATTTTAAGGATGGAAATTTATTTTAAAATGTAAAAACCTTGGCGAATCTTACTAATCCTTCATATGTCAACTATAATTGTTTGGCGATATTTTTGTAAAAATATTCAATTTCTAAGTGTTTTATATAGTTTTTATAAAATTTTGGCGATTTCTAAGGTAAAATAATTTTATCCTATAGAATTTGGGCGAATCATTTAAAAAATAGCGAATCTCGTTTTTGGAAAAACCATGGAAAATTAGCCCATGAGCGAAATTTAGCCCCTAAAATCATCCTTGGTAGACTTGTGTGTAGCCTTATTCTTTTCTTGAATATGATGAGCATATTGCATAGCTTCCATACTGTTTGCAGGATGTTTTAAGAAAATCTCATGTTTAATGTCTTCTTTTAATCCACCCATGTAATCTTGCAACAATGGTTCATCACTTATGTCATCCACCCTTGTGGCCAATACCTAAAATTCTGAATTATAATGTTCAATATCACCTAAGTGTTTTATTCTTGTCAATTGAATGAAGTGGTCATGCTCCAAAACTTTCTCATATTGTGATTCTAATTCTCTTGTAAATATACCCCAAGTATAATGATAAAAATGGGGCGTCCTTTTAGCTACCCATTGATACCATTGATATAGTTTTATCTCAAAGATAAAAGTCGCTATGTGAATCATTTTCTTATCATCCATAATATTATGCAGTTCAAAATATTTCTCTATTTGGTTCACGTAGGACGTAAAGACCTATTTTCCATCAAAATTCTTTAATTTAATCTTGGGAGAGTTTAATTGAGGACCCCTAGTATAATTAACTCCACTATTAGATTTAAATCCACTTGAAAATTGCTTATTATTATCATGTTGTTCAACCTGAATACTACCTTTATTTTCACGAGTTCCTTGCATTTTGATATCTCCTTTAGGGAGTCTCTCATACATGGAAGACATGGAATTTTTCAATTACTTCATGGAATTTTGTATTTATTTTTTTATTTTCATCCAACTTATAATCCATCTATTCCCTACTTCCAGTGATCTTCTTGTAAGTTTTAAACCTGCGAAGTAAAGCAATGCATATAGATTCTTAAGCAATACATAAATTAATCAATGGCTCATACACAGAGTACACAGAGATTTTTACCGGAAACCCTCAACTGGGAAAACATTTCTTATTTTCATTATATCGAATTTCACCATTCGCCATACAATATATACAATGTTTTTAGGTATTCCGTAGATACCAAAACCCCAATCCCTTAATCCGGGATTAATTTACAAATCAGCTAAAAATAGCAAAATCCGCTAAAAATAGCAAAAACCGTCCAAAAAAATAAATTCGGGGCGCTGCCCTGAACGCTGTGTGTAACCAGGGGGGGGCATACCTGCCCCCCCCCTGGGACCCCGTTGCCACAGGCAATGTGTAACCGAGGGAGGCATACACAGGACTAGGAAAGTGCACCTAGCATGCAGCCAGAGACTCTAGGTGAAGGATGCATGGAACCACGGGTTTTTGTGTCGGCCTTTTCCCACACACATGCAAAGGGTATAACACATACCCAGCTTACTTCTTGTCCATGCAATTTATAATTCTCTTGTATTTCATATTGAGTCATGGTTGAACTATCTGGAGGTTTAGTGGGTGATGTAACATTTGTAGGAGCCCTTCGATCCATGTGAAAAAATAACAATGATCATATTTTTCCTCTTTATCACAAATTTGGAATCACCCAAAATAGATCTTACGTAAAAGTTATGCCAATTGTAAGTTATGTACATTTCAAACCATTGATTTGGAGTATGTCTTCCTAGCCGACCTTCCTTCTAATTTATTTCTTCAATTTCGACCCTTTTGAGTCTGAAATTTTGGCAAGTAGTGTCCTAATATATATTATCTATAATTACATAGATTTGACCAAATTTTTATGTGCCAAGTGAAATTTATGATACCTTTCCAAACCTTGTTTCTTTTTGGACTTTTCTGGAGAATGAGTTGTACAAAATGTCACTTGTCCAATATTTGATACTTCACATGCAAAGAATATAACACATACCCAACACTTCTTGTCCATCTGGTTATAAATCTCTTGGATTTCATATTGAGTCAAGTTGAACTATCTGGAGGTTTAGTGGGTGATGTAACATTTGTAGGAGCCCTTCGATCCATGTGAAAAAATAACAATGATCATATTTTTCCTCTTTATCACAAATTTTGAATCACCCAAAATAGATCTTCCAATAAAAAGTTATGCCAATTGTAAGTTATGTACATTTCAAACCATTGATTTGGAGTATGTCTTCCTAGCCGACCTTCCTTCTAATTTATTTCTTCAATTTCGACCCTTTTGAGTCTGAAATTTTGGCCTGTAGTACTCTGATATGTCCTCTTTCTAATGCCATGGGTCTGACCAAAACTTGACGTGCCAAGTGAAATTTATGATACCTTTCCCAAACCTTGTTTCTTTTTGGACTTTTCTGGAGAATGAGTTGTACAAAATGTCACTTGTCCAATATTTGATACTTGAATATGAAAATTGTACCAAAAATACTACAGAATTTCCTCTTTCAAATGAAACCAGTCTCACTAAATTTGTATCATGGTTGAAGAAGATATGGCTATTTTACCCAGAACACCTGTTTGAGACTAGTAAGAGGACTAGTAAAAAACCCTATCTTCCACAGGGTGTATCTCCTAAAGTATAATAACCCATAAGCTGAAATTTCTACCACAAATACCTTGCAATTTATTCTAAATAACCTCTAATTTTAGTTGTATGAAGTTTCCCAGAAAAAAAATGTTATGGTGAAAATTCTAAGATGATTTGATTGGATAAGAAAAACCCTAGGATCAATGCTCTAATACCAAATGGTATGATCCAACGCTCTAAAAAATGATAAAAGGTCAATGATTTTAGTCCAATTTGAGGGGGGGACCTCCTTTATCTATATATCCAATTCATATTACAATATGAGATGATATAAGATGATCCTAAGATTAAGTCTTCTTGACATGTTCTTTGTATGGGGCTTTGTCTAGGGTTTAGAAAAAACCATCAAAAGACAAGAAGCAACAAATATGTTATTTGAATAGGTTTGGGTGCACTTTGGGATACCAAGGAGCATCATCTCAGATAGGGACACCATATTTGTTAGTTCCTTTTGGACTACACTTTCTGAGAATATCTACACTAAGTTGAAGAGACCTACAATATTCGATTCATAGAAAAATGGGTAGACATAACTATTCAATGAGACTTGGGGACAACTTTTGAGGGGTTATAATCAGAATCATATAAATACTTGGGATGAAAATCCGATCTACATTCAACACCCTTATAACAGAGCAGTCCATACTTCTACCGATAAGTCCCCTTTTGAAACTTTCTTTTGGTATTTTTCGCCTTCACCCTTGCATGTTGTCTATGGATAACAATAAGGAGTGAGAGAAAACATCACTTCAGAATCACTAAAAACCGAGAAATTTGTTGAAAATATTAGGAAAATCCATTTTCATGTATAGGAGACATTGAAGAAATCATAAGAAACATACAAGGATATACATGATTAGCACAAAACTGAGAAATCATTCAAAGTGGGAGATAGATTATGGTTACAGTTGAAAAAGGAAAGACCACGAGGTCTTGGTAATAAGATAAAGGATATACATTATGGTCCTTTTGAAATATTGGAGAAGGTGGGTGATACTTCCTTCAGAATCAATGTACCCCATATATGAACATTTACTCAATTGTGAATGTGGAGAATCTGAAAATCTATGAGCGTTCCATTTTAGATCAAGAAATTGAGTATATCCTATCTACCATAGAGGAATTATGACCAAAACCTTAGGCATACTTGGTAGAATATATAGTTTTGTACAATAAGTCTATAACTACCAGACAAGGGTAGCATGACCTTTGTCGGATTGGGTTGAGAGGATAACTTCTAAGCAAGGAAAAACGGTACTCCAGGGAGAAGGTAAATGGAAAATTTCCTCTACTATTCAATGCAATATTTTTGGGACCAAAAGCCTCCCAAAATGGGGAGGTATGATATGGATTGGATCATTAAATAATTTTTCATCTATCTTGGTACTTTTTGGGTGGAAAACTAGGAGGAATTGGCTTGCAAGGCCCATTTTAATGACGGGTCCCAATTTGTAAATTTGGGGTCTAGAACCTTCCAAAGCCATTTTGAAGCATCAAATGACATTTTATTGGGTCAAAAATTCACAAGAATATCTCATATCCTCTTAATTCTATTATACATTCCAATACCTTCCCAATATTGTGCAAATCACCTCAATCAAAGCTCATAAGTGGAAGTTATGCCTCATGCAAGTTGGCCTACCTTGTTGACCACTATGGTACCAATTGTATTCCATGTTAAACATTGTTACTCACACATGTGGGGCTAGTCATGTTGGAATTTCAAGAATATTTTGGAAGATCCAAATCCCTAACTAATTTAGGGTTGAGGATAAAAAAAACCCTAACCCTAGATGGCTATCAGGATATGTTAAATATTGGACCACTAGGAGGAGAAGGGGTTACATTCTTTAGCATTGTAATTGTTCTAGAACTGAGGATAACATATAGGAGTGGGATTTTGGAGAGAATAATTGATATGGATTGGATCATCATATGATTTTTCATCTATTTTGGTACTTTCTGGGTGGAAAAATTTGGAGGAATTGACTTGTAGGGCTATTTTAGTGGCAGGTCCTAGTTTGGAAAATTGGGGTCCGAAAACTTACAGAGCCATTTTGAGGAATTAAATGAAATTTTTTGGGGTTATAGGGTCTGGAATTTGTGCACATCCCCTTGAAAATGTTCTACACATCAAAACCTTTCCAACGGTGCAAAATGACCTCAATCAGAGATTGTATGTGAAATTTATGCCTCCTACAAGTTTACCTACCTTGTTGACCACCATGGTACGATTGGATGTCATGTCATCCCCTGTTACTCAAATGTGTGGGATCAGACACATGTGGAATTTTGAGAATATTTTAGAGGGTCTAAACTTTATCACTAACTAAGGGTTGAGGAATTCAAAACCCTACCCCTAGAAGACTATCAGGCTGTGTTAAATACAATACCACTAGGAGGAGAAGGGGTTCCATTATTTAGTATTGTAATTGTTATGAAGTTGATAAGATCATCCACGGAGTGGGATTTTAGATCATAATAGAGGTAGGAGGAAGAGATTGTAGTGGCCATTTAGGCCATAGAGTCATAAACAAATCCATAGTG
>SNQJ01S0008993.1:8155-25601 GCA_010110895.2 Picea sitchensis
TTGCCTATTATAATTATCTTTTGACCAATCCGCAAAAGGGGATTTGGTCCTATTACAATAACCGACACGATCAATCCACAATGGGGATTGATCCTATGAATAATATATCAATAATAATAAGAATACTCTTTGAAGTTACACTATTTCAACAAATCTTCCTTAGGAAATTGGAGATCTTCAGACGACAAAGTGACATTATACATGTTGGCCACATGGAGGAGGTTGCTTGCTTGGAGAAATCCTTGCATTGAAGAAGGAGCATTTGGCACTCAGGAGGAGGGCATTGATCCCTAGACAACATTTGGTAACTTGGATGGTTACATGGAGGCCTAGAGTTGATTTGGTGACGCTTTGGTTGTGATAGTGTTCATGCAAGGGGATTGGATCTTGTGAAGTACATGGGTTAGGAGGATTGTTGGAGTCATTGGAGGTTTGTAGGAGGAGCGTTGGATACCACTTGTGTAGCACCCTCGCTTTGGAGCCTTGCTTGTGGATGACATCACCTTAGATCTCAACATGTGTACCCTTGGAGTGTACCACTCCACATGTGTGAGCCTGCATGTGTCTTTGTAGGTTGTTTGTAAGGTAATAGGCCCACATATGTATTGTCAGCTTCCTTTACCTCTCATATATATAGAGGAAGGAGAGAGTCATTAAATATTCATTCATTTCTCATCACTCATGTAAGAGATGTGACTAAGAGGAGTGAACTAGTCTTCCTCTTTCTTGTACTTCTTCTTTTGTGCTTTATCTCTATTACACCTCATATTTTATGAGGTTTCACATTCTGATTTTCATCACATTGATGGGATTTGTTGTCAGTATCTTGGAGTATTATACCGAATTGGGAAGATACATATTCATGGATCCCTTTCTCTTCTTGGCCTTAAATTATTTGATGGAGATCTTTGGTTCAGGGAGGCTCACTTCTCCTTGGTTGGATGATTATGCTTGTTGGTTTGGTGGTCTTCTCACATGTGCTTTCCTTGTGATCACCCCTTGGTTGCATATTTGATGGTCATGGAGCATGCTATCCCATCATGGTGTTGT
This sequence comes from Picea sitchensis, assembly GCA_010110895.2. Taxonomy (NCBI): domain Eukaryota; kingdom Viridiplantae; phylum Streptophyta; class Pinopsida; order Pinales; family Pinaceae; genus Picea; species Picea sitchensis. The sequence continues at coordinate 9,206 of SNQJ01S0008993.1, forward strand.
TTTAGTATACTTTTTTATTGTGGATGTGCCACATATTGCTCATGAATGATGGTTCCAGCCCCCTAGGAGTTAGATGATGGTATTAGAGGGTAGATGTTTCATGATGTTGTTGCAGTTAGATGAGGGTGTACTACATACATCTTTGGGGAGCAATCCTTTTCCTAAGGTTTGATGAGGTATTATTTATGTAATATTCCTTTGGTGGCGCGCCCTAAGTTTAAGCCTAGGTTGAGCTTCTATTTTATCATTATGTTGTTATCATGATAGGATTGTTGCCAGGGAGAACAACTTATTTGCATGATACAACACTTTTTGAATTTCACCCCCCTATTGGCACACATGTTCATGTTGATTTAATTAGTTGGTGACCACTGGGAGGCTGGAGTGTGGTTTTATGAGAGCATTAATCTTAGTGCACACATGTTGAGGTTGATTTAACCATTAAATGGTTAATTTAATCTATTTTATCCAAATTAAGGTTAATTGCTTGAGTTCCCTACTTCACTTGGCATCTATTCACACTTGGAGGGGCTTATTTGGAAGAGAGTTAATGATTTTGATGGAGTGCTCCCCTCTTGGGAACAATTTTCAAGGCATGCATGGTTATTATTGTTGAAGTCGGCACACTTCTCTAGGGCACACCCTCTCTTGGTTGGTTGAGCATCATTATGGAGGTGGTTATGGAGGAGTATCTTAATATTCGTTGCTAACCACTTTGAGACTTCTTCCTAGGGAACACTTAACATGGAGATTATTTTATTGATTATGGTTGCTTGAGGTAGTAACATGGCACAGGTTTATGGGTGCACCTCCCCTAGGTGCTCTCTCATCATTATTGCATAGATATTTCAACTATACTTCACATCTTTTGACCTTTATTAGAGAGCACCCTCACCTCTTTGACTTGGCACATATACTATATTATTTGGACATTGTTATGGATGAATTTTATTGAGGAGTGGATGAATTTTATTAAGGAGCGTGTGGTACATTGGGAGCTCAAGGGTCCCCTTACATGCATCTTACATGCACTTAGAGCTTGATGAGGGCCACATGTGGCACATTGCATGCACATACTTGGTCTTCTTCCTATTTTTGGAGCACTATCTTGGAGGGCGCACGATTACACCTGTTAAACATGACATACGCTTCTCTCCTTGACCCTTCCTATGTTTACAAGCTCCCCATAGCATAGTCGTAGAAAACTTTTACGCCTTTCCCCATAGATACCCAGGGCCACGTACAAAACATGGTTCCTACATCGACTTCCCTTTACTACGATACAGAACATGGTTCCTACACACAACAGGGGAAAGGGAATTATGCATCCTAGACTACGACAGATAGATACACGTGGAGGGTAGGGGCACACAATGCATGTTGATTAAACCCCATGACGTAGGGTCGATTAGGTATCGCCCAATGATGTTTGCTTACCAATAGAGCTTTACAATTGAGGTTACACTACGATATGGGACAATCCATATTTCTCTTATTAGTGGAAATAAGGACACATGGACATCTATTATTCTTATTTCTAAGAAGGGAATAGAATAGGGAATAGAAAATATATCTCTATCGCATGTGGAGATAGCACATGTGGAGACATTCCACTTGTTATTTTGGGGGTTGACCACTTCTTTTCTTGTGGAGAACTCCACCTAGTTGGCACTTTGCACATTCATCTATGGATTCGGTTGCCTTGGGATTCACATGTGTGCATTAGTAACATGCATCTTGTGGACCACTTGCTATTTTTGGATGGCTTCTATGGAGCATTCTCCTACGAGGATTATTATATTGTTTTCTCACTCATGCATCTTAGAGGGCACACTTAGTGAGCTCTTCTAGGTGGACCTTGGAGCACATCCTCCTTTGTTGAAGATATTTTACTATATTTTTCATGCATGCATCTTGGAGGGTGCATTGTATGTGGACCTTTAACATCTTGTCTTAGTTATCATGCCTATTTTTGGTAGTAATCCTTCTCGTGGAGACTTTTATTGTATTTTCCTTCCTATTTTTGGAAGAGGGAAAGTTCTCTTGGAGAGGCTAGTGTCCACATACCTTGACATGGTCAACCATCAATTGAGCAGGGATCTAACTACATTTTTTTATTATTTCTTTGCCCTGTCATGGAGTTTGTTAGAAAATAATTAAAAAAAATTGTAAGAGAGAAGAGACTCCCTCTATAAAGAGGAGCTTTCTCTCCATTTGAAAAGGTTGTTGAGAATTTAGGGATTGAGTATCTGTCCCTTTGAGCTACATTTGTACATTTCACTCTTGAAGCTTTATGAAAGACTGAAGGTATAGCATCATTTTGATGTGAGGATTTATGTTTTCAATTCATTCATATGTTGTTTATTGTCATAGGAAACTCTTCTAGCATGTTATGAAGGCCTTGTAATGAACTCTGTGTAGATTTTTTGAGGTCCTATGAGGCTGCCACCTAAGGTCTATCCTTGACCTTAGTATGGCTCTAAGTTTCAACTGTGTGGTTGTCTTTTGTTGTTTTTTTAGGATAGCAAACAATCACCAAACTTTATTCTCAATATTTGATGGTTAAGTGCCCTTTTGAGGTGCCCTTGCAAGTGTTTTCTTTACTCAATGTTAGCACATGAAATATACATAAAAAAAAATAACACTACCTCTAGATATTTAACTTTAAAATTTTGATCTACACTTCTAAGCATGCATAAAATTGACATAGGTATTTTTGGTCAACATGACCTTGGATAACCCCCCCCCGGGTAAAACCAATTTGGAATATATGTCTATATATGAGGAGAATAGATGGTGGAATACAACAAGTTCAAAATATAGATGAACCTGTTACAATAGAATCTTGTCTCAAGCTTAAATACAAGTCCAAACCAAGCAAGTGCGCCCTAGCATGGTGCGCCCCTCATAAATGCTCCCAAATCCACTGAATCTATTGCAGATGCCAACTGGAAGCTCTAACCTGGAAACCCCTCCACGGTACTCTGATACTGATGAGTAGCCTCCCTTTGAAACAAACCTCACTACAATTTGACAGGTGTAAGTCCTCCCCATTGATGATGCGCCCTCCTCCTCAAGTGTGCCCTCCTCAGAACTAGAAGCTCCCCACTAAATAACTAAGACCCAAATCTTGTTGGCTATATCCATGGAAGGGAGCTCCCAAGCTAGCCTCAACATATGAAACCATTATCATCCTCTTACTCCTCCTACTTCTCCTCAAGTGAGAATACAAGTGAATGATCTCTCCTTTGCCCCTTGCACCCTCCTTTAGGAAGCATAAGGAAACCTAAAAGATGGGTGGATGAGGTCATCTCATCTCATCCCTAATCAATGGTTGAGATCATATCAACTAAATCTCAAACCAAAACCCACTTTACTTAAGTTTCCATAGTTTCACTTTATGTCTATTAATTCAACCACTTTGTGAATTAATTGTCACTTTAGGCTAAAATGACCAAATTTCACTTTTAAATTAAATCTCCTAAGTCAAAGTGAAATTAGACACAAAGTACATAGTACAAGGTACAAAGTATTTCCCTCGTGTGTTTAGAATCTCACAAACACAAGGGGGACCACTTTCCAAGGTACCCAAATCTCAACACTCCCTCTTACCGAGGAAAGTGCTCGTCACCACCAATCTCATCCCTATAGTGAACATGGTTGCCTCCTGGCATATACTCGGTGAGTATGTTTGTACCTTGATCATTGAAAGTAGTCTATGTCACAGTCTGCTCAATATGCGTGGTCTATAAATGGAACTGTCTCTCCACCTATCCAAGATCACCTAGATCTCGGCATCACACCAAAGATCTACACCTTAGTCTCCCACTAAGGATTTCTACCTCCTGGCATCTCGCCAACTGTCACTACTCTTGGTATCTCACCAAGAGCCACTCTCTTGGAATCTCACCAATAGTCTCCCCCTCTTGGCATCTCACCAAGAGTCATCAACTTGGCCTCTTGCTAAGTAACTTCCACCTGAAGTGGATCCAGAACCTAATTTTCCCGTCTCAGAATCCAAGTGAGGCTTGAGCCTCTGTGGTGCCCTATCGCTCCTCCTCATCAATCTCCGATGCTATGAAGTTGTAGTACCAACTCTCTGTGTGCTCGACAACTCTGAAACTAAAGTTATACTGGGTGGACCAGTCACCCACTCTGATGATGTCCAAGGACACTGAGTCTGATCTCCCTCTGAATCACTATTGTGAGTCAATCGGTCCTCCTCAACTCTGTCTACCCATCTAATGTTGGATGGTGTAATAGTAGACAAAGTAGTCACGAATGCACACTCTCTCACAAACTTCTCACTAAAATCTATCTCCTTTGTTGTCACTGTTGACCCATCGTGTTGCTTCTTCTTATTCTTGGGACACTGTCTTGCATAGTGACCCATCTCTCCACAAGCAAAGCATCTCATTGTGATCATGTCTCTCTTCTGCCCACTGATGTTTATCTCTCCTCCCTGTGGTGGGGCCCCAAACTTGGGACCCTCCCGACTTCCCCAGCCAGTCTTTTTCTTTCCCTTTGTCCAAAGAGCAAGGTCCTCATCACCTGGAACTAACTATTGTTGTTGTTGTTGATGTCGAGAATCCTCTACCACTAGTCTAGTCTCCTCCTGGACGAAGTCATCTCACATCCTCTCCCATGTACGAATGGACCGCATGGTTTGGTAAAGTTGTTCAAAGTTGTCTGCACCATAGAGTTGGGATCCACCACCTCTCCGACGGCTCCAAGATCATCTATGATCTAGGTGTATCTACCAAGGAATGAAGTAACCAACGCATCCTCGAGCATGCGAATGCCCCTCAGTTGATCATGAAGAACCAACTTTTGATTCTCATTAGATCTCTCATACAACTTGCATAGAGATGCCCACATCTCATATGCATAAGTCTTCCCAGTCAAGTGGGGATTGATATGATATCGTATTGCATCACAAATGGTCCTCTTTTCCTTGTTGTTCCTCTTCCTGAAATTTGCCAACAAGACGGGAGAAGTAAAAGGAATGACTGAAACAACCACCTCAACTATGTCCCACAGTTCGAGGTCCTCTAAGACAAAGATGATCCTCACCTTCCAAGGAGACCAATTGCTAGCCCCAGCTAGCATGTCCTCCACATGCATCTGAGATGCTGACATGGCTGCCAAAATGTGCTCACTCTGATGCTCCAAGTGCAAAGGAATGTTGCCTCACTCCTATAAACATAGGTGTGAAAAGAGGCAAGCGAACACCAACCTCACTCCTAGCAAATAGGTGTGAAAAGAGGTCGTAAACTACATCCTCACTCCTGTCCACGCAGGTGTGAAAAGAGGTTGTCCACAAGTGTCAAAAATCAGCCATGAACTGTCCAACAAATTTTCCCACAAGATGTCTACAAACTCTATCAACAAGTTGTCCAAAATCTACCCTGAACTGTCCACGAAAATGCTCAAAAATCAACAAGTCTAAGCCACCATTGGCTCTGATACCATGTAGATTTTCTGAGGTCCTGTGAGGCTGCCACCTAAGGTCTGTCCTTGGCCTTAGTATGGATCTAAGTTTCAACTATGTGGATTTCTTTTGTTGCTATTTTAGGACAGAAAATAATCACCAAACTTTCTGCTCAATATTTGATGGTTAAGTGCCATTTTGAGGTGCCCTTGCAAGTGTTTTGTTTACTCAATGTTAGCACATGCAATATACATAAAAAAAAATAACACTACCTCTAGATATTTAACTTTAAAATGTTGATCTACACTTCTAAGCATGCATAAAATTGAAACATGTATTTTTGGTCAACATGACCCTGGATAAAACCCCCCCAGGGAAAACCAGTTTGGAATATATGTCTATATATGAGGAGAATAGATGGTGGAATACAACAAGTACAAAATATATATGAACCTATTACAATAGCATCTTGTCTCAAGCTGAAATACAAGTCCAAGCCAAGCAAGTGTGCCCTAGCATGGTGCGCCCCTCATAAATGATCCCAAATCCACTGAATATGTTGTAAATGCCAACTGGAAGCTCTGATCTAGAAACCCCTCCATAGAACTCTGATATTGATGAGTATCCTCCCTCTAAAATAGACCTCACTGCAATATGACAAGTGTAAGTCCTCCCCACTAATGATGTGCCCTCCTCCTCAAGTGCGCCCTCCTCAGAACTGGAAGCTCCCCATTAAATAACTGAGACCCAAAACCTGTTGGCTATCTCCATGGAAGGGAACGCCCAAGCTAGCCTCAACATATGAGACCATTTTCCTCTTGCTCCTCCTACTTCTTCTCAAGTGAGAATACAAGTGAATGAGCTCTCCTTTTCCCCTTGCGCCCTCCCTTAGGAAGCATAAGGAAACCTAAAATATGGGTGGATGAGATCATCTCATCTCATCCCTAATCAATGGTTGAGATCATCTCAACTAAATCTCAAACAAAAACCCACTTTACTTAAGTTTCCATAGTTTCACTTAATATCTATTAATTTACCCACTTTGTGAATTAATTGTCACATTAGGCTAAAATGACCAAATTTCACTTTTCACTTAAATCTCCTAAGTCAAAGTGATATTAGACACAAAGTACATAGTACAAGGTACAAAGTACTTCCCTCGTGTGTTTAGAAGCTCACACACATAAGGGGGACTACTTTCCAAGGTAACCAAATCTTAACACTATGTTTCATTTAGATAATGTAATGTGAGGATAAAATCCCTCTTATGCTTATGTTTCCCATTTTAATCTTACATCTAACAAAACTACTTGTTGCTAGAATAATATGGCATCAACTTCATAGCAATGTTTTATAGTGGCACTTTTATTGCACAATTTGTAGCTAGAATAAAGGTTATAAGATAGAAGGCCAAACTGGCGTAACATGAACCAATCCCACCCAATGTCACCACAATGGGATGGTTCTTTCTCTTTAGGGAGGGTAGGCCCATGGGAGACATCCCCGGTGACCTAGGATTTTGAAGAGGAAAAAGGCTAATAAGACCAAGATAAGATTTCCCCCTTCACAAGTCACCACCCAAACAGATAGTCCAGCCAAAGGCCAATTTAAGAAGTAAAACCCCCAAAGAAGTGTACCTGCTTGGAACGAAGAAACAACAAACTGATATATCCAAGCTATTTCAATGGTTTAGTACTTTATAACACTATCTGATAAATACATATAAGAAATTAGCAGTAAATGTTGATGAAGTCAATGTTTATCAATAGCAATGAAAAGTTATAACACTTCACCAATAAATACTGGAACGATGTAGCATTTAATATAACCAATCAACACTTTATTTCATTCAATGCCTAAATCACCATTCAATTTCTTATAAAACAAAACGTTGTTGTATTAAATATGAAATAACCAATGATGACGTAAGCAACTTAGGGTTAGTAGGTTAGGGTTTTGAAATTTAAATAATTTTAAAGAGTTGTTTGATCAGCTTCACTTCAACGTTAGAGGACTTTCAAATCAGTGCCTTAGGGTTTAATGCAGTCATAAGTGAAGGATGCAAGAGTTGAAGGAGGCAAGGTTTAAAGGACTAGAGGGAAGAGTTTTGAGGTGTTACAAAGGCAAGGCCTCAAAATCAAAACCCTAGGGGAGAGAGGCCCACTCCGGTGTTGCTAAAGCAAGGCCTCGTGCTCTCTCCTCCTTCCTGGAAAAACGACTAGCTCAAGAATAAAAATATAACCAAAACAAGAAAGTTTGATGAGGTGAGGTGTTTCTATAGCAAGGCCTTTCAGCAAACCCTAGAAAGAGTACGACCCTAGTGTAGTAGACCTAGGCCAGGGACATCTCACTCTTCTTGGCTTTCAATTGGTACGACTAACAAAGAGGAAGAAGAAAGAGGAGTCTAGCTACGGCTAGGCTCTTTCTTCCTTCTTCAATGGCTGAAATTTTCTCTATCAGGGGACATGAGACAAGGACCTACTTGTGTGCTTGTCACCTAGGGTTTTGATTCAACAAAATTCATAAACACATGGAAGAAATTAAACTACAACCATTCATTCAAGAAGTTTTGCAGAAAAATACTTACAATTCATCAAGAAGTAACCATGCAAACCCTAGTTGTAACACCTTCCTTCAAGAGAAACACCATAACTGCCAAATATCACTTCCTTCAACAAGTGCGCATCACTTAATCCATCCAAATACCCAAGATAGGGCACACATTTTAGACCTTATGGAGTGAATGAGTAGTGATGATAAAATGAGGATCAAAATCCTCAATATACTGTATCAATGACCTAATTTACTTTTTAGGTCATAAAAAGGCCGACAAGGCCATAATATCAAAATTCTATTGTTTTTACATTAAATTCTAGACTAAAACCCTAATCAAGCAAAAAGGTAAGATGTCACCCCTTCCTAGCATGACGTTAGCCCCTATCAGGGCAAATGTAACCTCCTGAAGCAAAACATTAGCCCTCATTGGGATCCTCCAAGCTGCCACACATGCCAACTACCCTGTCCATCTACCAACATGATCATCATGACATCATAAGCCTTCGGGTGATGTCCTGGGCCATCTAGAGCCAACGTCCCTCTGAAAGTGGGTCAATCCCCCTAGGCTAAGCAGTGTCAGGGTGCCTCTGGTGGAATGTTCTCCTCTTCTCTGGTGCAAAGTTTTTGATCATCCTCTACCCTGTCTCTGCCCCTTGATGGGATCTCAACATCCATCTGGTGGGCTCTTCAGCCCCATGGAGGTCCTAACTGATCATCTCCCCATGTGTACTGGTCCAAATGGTACTTGTCCGTCGGGTATGGTCCTGCACATCAAAAGATACGCCCTCCATGGGATCATCAGTCACAGGGATCATAGCAATGTAAATCACGTTTCATCATTAATATTATTAAACACATGCATAAAATCCCTAATACATCTGTCAATAGCTCAAAGACATTACACAAGCCTGCTATACAAATCTGGAGGAAAAGACAAAATGTTCTATTGGGATAGTGTCCATCAGAAAAGGTGAGTTCCCAGAAGAAAACCTCATCAAAACCATGTGAGTGGGTGATGTGGTTAAGGGAAGTCCAAGCATGTGGGTGCAGTGATGGCCAAGGATGCAATGTGTTATCTGTGGGTGCCTTTGTAGAAGGCAAGTTGTACCTGTCATAGATGCACTCTTTCCAAGCCCATTCTTGCCTTTATTCTTTTATTCTTTTATTTATTTTCTTTTTCTTTTTGTTCAAGAGTTAATCAGGGGACACTGCTCTGGTGTGGTGACCAGTGGTGGCGGCGTTACCCACAAGTACTTTCACAAAAATGAAAGGTTGGCTCGTGATGAGACCCCCTTTCCCTTGGCCATGCAGCCAAGAGTCACTGCTTTGGCATGGTAACCAACTAGTGGCAATGTCATACTACTAGGTACCCATGGACCTAATAGGCTGGCTCGTGATGAGACCCCCTATCCTCTGACTAGGTCTTGTTTTATTATTTTCTTCCAGGTCCCTCTAGTTTCTTGCTGAGAAGCCTTTTATTTCTTTCTTGGGGATCCCTGGGTGAAGCATCTCGAGGTTTTATTTTTAGTTTTTTATCTCTTACCAGCTTGCTTTTACCTTTTGGGCCTTTAGCCCCTTCTTACCACAAGACAAGGTGTAATCCTAAAGAAAGGTCAACCCAATGCTTGGACAAGGGGAGTGGGACAAGTGAGTAGGAAACAAGATGAAATATTGGTTTTATGATGGGAGAAGATGATGGCCTTTCAAAAGTCCCCCCCAAGTGGAAAACCAAAACCTATGGACAAAGGCTTTCTAGGACACCCTATCAATCCCCCCAAACATGGTCAAGTGAGAAAATGTAAGATCTAAGTATTTGTTAGAAATAAAAGGAAGCATATGCATACATTTAAAAGTTTTAACGATCAAATGTGACACATACCATGACACCTGAACGAATTACCTCATGAAGAAAGAACCTCCTTTGATACAAGACCAAACTGATGGTGATGGATGTTGTCGTTGCTGACAAGACAAGGATGATGGAAGAAGAAAAGGGTGGGCCCTCCAGGGCTATGCTCAGGTCAATCCTTCTCTCGGTACTCCATGTCTATGACCTGTGGGCCTCAAGACATGATCTCCTAGTTATCCCTAAAAAGTGGGGATAACATCTGCCTCCAACTCGGGGACATGTGCTCACCGTAGAGCACATGAGAACCTCAGCATCTCTGGCATAACCCGCAGACCTTCTTGATCCCGAAAGAAGCATCAGTAACAAAAAGGGGTGGTAATGCCACCCCAACATACATATATATATATATATATATATACACTAAAATAAAGCAATCAATAAATATGAAGCAAACTACTTACCTGTACTTACCTGTTTGTTGGATGTTGTAGTCAAACAACCAGTGAAGACAATCCAACAATGTCCCACAATACCTTCCTTTGTGCTTCATCATAAACGAGAACAATGACAAATCAAGCACAAAAATGACATGGGTTAGAGCGTATATCATATCATCGGAAATCATAAAGTCTAACTCATGGAGGCAAGTGGGAGGGATAACATCTTGCCAAGTCCATCTCTGAGGAAAGCACTCAATCCACTTTCAGAAGTGGTCATGAAAAGCCGAAGGTTCGGAACACTGACTCAAAAGGTCTACACACTGGCTACCTAGGACGTTCTCACACTTTGAAGTCTAGGAATGGATTTACAAGGATGTATCAGATGACTGGCAAATTCTCAAGGGAAAGTTGAAGAACTAAGAAGATAGAATTGAACTCATAGTTTTCAACCAACCCTTTCACTCTCAAGTTTGCTTCACAGGAAACTCAATGCAAAAGGTATAAGACCCAACTACACCTTTAATGATACAACAAGGTAAGGTAATAAGAGGCAATTGGGGAAAAAGGTCATGAGAATCCTTCTTTAGGCAAACAATATTCTTACTCCTATCAAAATTTGAGCATAGTGGTGGTTGATAGTCATCTTCATGGGATAAATATATGTGCTCAGAGGAGTACTCATCAAAGGCCTCATGGTAAGACTGAAAATCATCATGCAAATACTGTACTTGGTCAACCTTGGGTGTTTGGGGAGCAACGATAAAAATCTCATCTCCTTGTTGCCACTGGTCAAGATCTTGTTGTGATAATTGCAAAGGAAACACTTGGAGATGACTCTTTATGTCATAGATAGGATCATTATCATAACCAACTGCATCCCACCTATGTCTCCCAACATGTATGAACTCATCAAAATCAACTATGTCAGTATCAGTATCATAACATGGAGGGTTCAAAACATTCAAAAGTTCACCCATTTCCTCTTCTTTTCCCAAATCATAAAGTAGACAATCATCAAAATCTTGGAGAGGAGGGTAACTTACTTTTTCTTCTTGTGCAGGAGCTTAGAGGACTTGGGTATATTTCACATGCATTACTGTCTTATCCTCATGAGTAGCCCTTTCTTCTTTGGTCGTGAAGCAAGGAAGATGCTCTTCATTCAAGGATTCCATTTCTCCATCACTCTCTGAATCATGGAATAAGGTATCAACAAAATCCTAAAAAGGAAAGAAGCTAACCTTATCATCTTGTTGTTGTGCAGGTGGATAAGGCTTGTGGATTTCTTCATCAATAGGAAGAGGGAATGTTGATACTTCGTCATTGGGTTCCTCAACTGTGTCTTCAACAATCCCTTGTCAATCTGTGGTTTGTTCCCCTTCTTCTTGGAAACCGATGATGAAGTTTTCAAGGGTCCACAAAATCTCCCCATTGAGAGTACTTAAGGTAAAGAGGCATCCTATATCAAACAAGGAGATCTTCTCCTCAATTACTGCAGCGATGTTGTAAGCTTCATTGAGCATCCTTAGGGTTATCTTATCAAGAGGGAAACTCAGATATCCCAAAAGTGCACGAGTAAAGAGATGGACTAGGTATCTCTTCTCGGGATGATGACTTTCAAGAATTTGATATAGCATGTTCTCAAATATATCCTGGAAATCTCTGACATTTTCATCCTCAGCTTGCTTCAAATGCTTGAGTTCTTCTCATAGTAATGGGATGTCTTCCTACTAGATACCCCATCTCTCAATAAAAAATTTCTCAAATTGCTCCATAGTCGTGATGCTGGCATCAGAGAGGTTATCATACCATTCTTTAGAATTGTGAGAAAGCGTGGTAGAGAAAAGTTTCATGACAACGTCTTCCGCATAATCATCAACTGGGTAGGATAGGAAGAAATTCCAGAAGTTTCTCATGTGATAGTCAGCTCTCTCTCTATCACCACCAATGAATCCAGGGAGCAAATTTATGTATTCAAAGGGAATTTGTTGAGGGTACCCTGGTATGTTACTCATGTCTAAAGGCTTGTAGTTCCTGGGATCCCATTTTGAAGTCATCGTTGGATTCATCATCAATGTATTCGCTAGATAGTTTTCTTGAAACTATCAAAGAAAAAGGGAAAAAACCCTAGTGGAGTCACCAGGTAAGCTTGTAAGATAAAGGCTCTAGAGGAAAAGCTTACCAAAAAGTGTCATCTAAGGAAGGTTTGACTCAGTGTTCCCCGACAATGGCGCCAAAATGTTATCACACAGTTTGTAGCTAGAATAAAGGCTATAAGATAGAATGCCAAACTAGTGTAACAGGAACCAATCCCAACCAATGTCACCACAATGGGATGGTTCTTTCTCTTTAGGGAGGTTAGGCCCAAGGGAGACATCCCCAGTGACCTGGGGTTTTGAAGAGGCAAAAGGCTAATAAGACCAAGATAAGATTTCCACCTTCACAAGTCACCACCCAAACAGATAGTCCAGCCAAAGGCCAATTTAAGAAGTAAAACCCCCAAAGAAGTGTACCTGCTCAGAAAAAAGTAACAACAAACTGATATATGCAAGCTATTTCAATGGGTTAGTACTTTATAAGACTATATGATAAAGACATATAAGCAATTAGCAATAAATGTTGACGAAGTCAATGTTTATCAATAGCAATGAAAAGTTATAACACTTCACCAATAAATACTGGAACGATGTAGCATTTAATATAACCAATCAACACTTTATTTCATTCAATGCCTAAATCACCATTCAATTGCTTATAAAACAAAACATTGTTGTATTAAAGATTAAATAACCAATGGTGACATCATCAACTTAGGGTTAGTAGGTTAGGGTTTTAAAATTTAAAGAGTTGTTTGATCAGCTTCACTTCAACGTTAGAGGACTTTCAAATCAGTGCCTTAGGGTTTAATGCAGTCATAAGTGAAGGATGCAAGAGTTGAAGGAGGCAAGGTTTCAAGGACTTGAGGGAATAATTTTTAGGTGTTGCAAAGGCAAGGCCTCAAAATCAAAACCCTAGGGGAGAGAGGCTCACTACGGTGTTGCTAAAGAAAGGCCTCGTGCTCTCTCCTCCTTCTTGGAAAAACGACTAGCTCAAGAATAAAAATATAACCAAAACAATAGGGTTTGATGAGGTGAGGTGTTTCTACAGCAAGGCCTTTCAGCAAACCCTAGAAAGAGTATGGCCCTAGTGTAGTAGACCTAGGCCAGGGATGTCTCACTTTTCTTGGCTTTCAATTGGTATGACTAGCAAAGAGGAAGAAGAAATAGGAGTGTAGCTATGGCTAGGCTATTTCTTTCTTCTTCAATGGTTGAAAGTTTCTCTATCAGGGGACATGAGACAAGGACCTACTTGTGTGATTGTCACCTAGGTTTTTGATTCTTAAAAATTCATAAACATATGCAAGAAATTAAACTAAAACCATTCATTCAATAAGTTTTGCAGAAAAATACTTACAATTCATCAAGAAGTAACCATGCAAACCCTAGTTGTAACACCTTCCTTCAAGAGAAACACCATAAATGAAAAAAATCACTTCCTTCAACAAGTGTGCATCACTTAATCCAGCCAAATACCCAAGATAGGGCGCAAATTTCAGACGTCCTTATGGAGTGAATGAGTAGTGATGATAAAATGAGGATCAAAATCCTCAATATATACTGTATCAATGACCTAATTTAATTTTTAGGTCATAAAAAGGCCGACAAGGCCATAATATCAAAATTATATTGTTTTTACATTAAATGCTAGACTAAAACCATAATCAAGAAAAAAGGTAAGACGTCACCCCTTCCTAGGGTGACGTTAGTCCCTATCAGGGAAAATGTAGCCTCCTGAAGCAAGACGTTAGCCCTTATTGGGATCCTCCAAGTTGCCACACATGCCAACTGCCCTGTCCATCTGCCAACATGCTCATGATGACATAATAAGCCTCTGGGTGACGTCCTGGACCATCTAGAGCCAACGTCCCTCTGAAAGTGGGTCAATCCCCCTAGAACAAGCAGTGTCGGGGTGCCTCTGGTGGAACGTTCTCTTCTTCTCTGGTGCAAAGTATTTGATCATCCTCTTCCCTATATATGCCCCTTGATTGGGTCTCAGCATCCATCTGGTGGGCTCTTCAGCCCCATGGAGGTCTGAACTGATCATCTCCCCATGTGTACCGGTCCAAATGGTACATGTCCGTCGGGCATGGTCCTGCACATCAAAAGCTACACCCTCCATGGGCTCATCGGTCACAGGGATCATAGAAATTTCAATCACGTTTCATCATTAATATTATTAATCATATGCATAAAATCCCTAATACATCTGTGAATAGCTCAAAGACATTACACAAGCCTGCTATACAAATCTGGAGGAAAAGACAAAACGTTCTATTGGGCTAGTGTCCATCGGAAAAGGTGAGTTCCTAGAAGAAAACCTCATCAAAACCATGTGAGTGGGTGATGTGGTTAAGGGAAGTCCAAGCATGTGGGTGCATTGAGGGCCAAGGATGCAATGTGTTATCTGTGGGTGCCTTTGTAGAAGGTGAGTTGTAGTTGTCATAGATGCACTCTTTCCAAGCCCATTCTTTCCTTTATTCTTTTATTATTTTATTGTTTTTCTTTTTCTTTTTGTTCAAGAGATAATCAGGGGACACTGCCCTGGTGTGGTGAGCAGTGGTGGTAGCATTACCCACAAGTAATTTCACAGAAATGAAAGGTTGGCTCGTGATGAGAACCCCTTTCCCTTGGCCATGTAACCAAGAGTCACTACCCTGGCATGGTAACCAACTGGTGGCAATGCCATACTGTTAGGTACCCATGGACCTAATAGGTTGGCTCGTGATAAGGCCCCCTATCCTTTGACTAGATCTTGTTTTATTATTTTCTTCCGGGTCCCTCTAGTTTCTTGCTGAGAAACCTTTTATTTCTTTCTCGGAAATCCCTGGGCGAAGCATCTCGAGGTTTTATTTTTAGGTTTTTATCTCTTACCAGCTTGCTTTTACCTTCTGGGCCTTTATCCCCTTCTTCCCATGAGACAAGGTGCAATCCTAAAGAAAGGTCAACCCAATGCCCGGACAAGGGGAGTGGGACAAGTGAGTGGGAAACAAGATGAAATATTGGTTTTATGATGGGTGCAAATGATGGCCTTTCAGAATTCCCCCCCTAGTGGCAAACCAAAACTTATGGACAAAGGGTTATTAGGACACCCTGTCAATCCCCCCAAAAATGGTCAAGTGGGCAAATGTAAGATCCAAGCATTTTTTAGAAATAAAAGGAATCAGATGCATACATTTAAAGGTTTTAACGATCAAATGTGACACATGCCATGATACCTAGATGAATTACCTCATGAAGCAAGAACCTCCTTTGATACAGGACCAAATCAATGGTGATGGATGTTGTTGTTGCTGCCAAGACAAGGATGATGGAAGAAGAAAAGGGTGGGCCCTCCAGGGCTATGCTCAGGTCAATCCTTCTCTCAGTACTCCATGTCTGGGACCTATGGGCCTCGAGACATGATCTCCTAGTTATCCCTAAAAAGTGGGGATAACAGGCACCCCTAGCTTTCGAAGCTTTATTTTTTGAAATAATTTTCAGCAAGTTAAAGCTTAACTTTGGCATGCATAGAAACATTTATTGCCTTACATCTTCATGAATTTTCCCTCTTAGATCCATACATCCTTGACTCCATTTTTCCCAAGATTTGAGTAGGCACTGAACTTGGGGTTTTTTCATCATATTTTGGGTTCTCACTATAGATTTTAACCTTGTATAATATCTACTACAAAGAGATATTCAATAAAAGAACATAAAAGATATAATGACAAATACAAACATTACACAGAGATTTTTCCCCTAGAAACCAAAACCGGGAAAACCAACATATTCTATATTCATTCATGTATGTTACATTGTTTACAATACAATATACATATAGGAGCCAGCGACATCCAAAACCATAACCCAATGACATGGATTAGTCCACAACCCTAATTCCTTAACCGAAAATAGAAAACCATCGGCAAAAAACCATGTGCCAAAAAACCACCTAAATATGTGACACGTTTCTCGAGGTAAAATATTCACCCCCCTAAATATCTGCCCCCCTGCACCCCCAAGGGGGGGCCTAGTGCCCCCCCCT
>SNQJ01S0008993.1:77046-96732 GCA_010110895.2 Picea sitchensis
CAAGCAAGCGGACAAAAGCGCAACGGAGGATCTACACCAAACATCAGTAAAAAGGTTAGTAGGTTCTTTCCATGTTTGCATGTGAAAAAGGGTTTGAGGTTTGGGGTGGTAGATTAAAAGTAATTTCTTAAGGGTCATGATCTTCATGCAAGTTTAATCCCTAGCTTGTTAGTCCGTAGGGTAATATTTCCCAACAAAAATCATGAAAGTTCCTTCTGATGATTTAGGTTCCCCAAAGGACGGGCTGACTTTTCTGAGCTCCGATGCTTTCGGTAGCTAACATAGCTCCAACTTTTGGGTTTTAGTTATTGAAAGCTAAGGATTTTGGTATCTAACATAGCTTTTCGGAGACACACTTAGCTTCCGAAACCTGTGTTTTGATTTTTTGAAATAAAACCCCAAACCAAAGCTTTTGAAACTTTATTACAAACTCAAGCTCTTACAAAAAACAAAACTTAAAAAATTTAGAAAGGAAATTTTTCAAAGACATCCTATCACCTAAAATGAAATAACTCGATTGGTTTATTTGAGGAGATAACAGAATACAACAAGTACAAAATATAGATGAACCCGTTACAATAGAAGCTTGTCTCAAGCTGAAATACAAGTCCAAACCAAGCATGTGTGCCCTAACATGGTGTGCCCCTCATAAATGCTACCAAATCCACCATAACTGCTCCAGATGCAAGTTGTGAGCTCAGAATGGAAAACCATTCCACGAGAATGAAGCTCTGATGTGTGGCCTCCCTCTGCAAGTGATCCCACTAAAATCAGGTGTAAGACCTCCCCACTACTGATGCGCCCTCTTCAACAAGTGTGCCCTCCATAGTAATGAATGCTCCTCAGTAAACAAACCAAGCTTCAAGCTAGATGCCTTCCTCCATGAAATCATGTTCCCAAGCTATCCTCACCCAATGCAACAATCCTCATCCTCTTGCCCTTCTCCAAGCTCCTTTGGTGAACATACAAGTGATTAAGCTCTCCTTTGCCCCTTGCGCCCTCCTTTAGGAAGAATAAGGAAACCTAAAATATGGGTGGATGAGATTATCTCATCTCATACCTAATCAATGGTTGAGCTCGTCTCAACTAAATCTCAAACCAAAACCCACTTTACTTAAGTTTCCATAGTTTCACTTTATGTCTATTAATTCACCCACTTTGTGAATTAATTGTCACTTTAGGATAAAATGACCAAATTTCACTTTTGACTTAAGTCTCCTAAGTCAAAGTGAAATTAGACACAAAGTACATAGTACAAGGTACAAAGTGCGTCCCTCATGTGTTTAAAAGATCACAAACACAAGGGGGACCACTTTCCAAGGTACCCAAACCTCAACATTCAATTCATTCATATGTTGTTTATTGTCATAGGAAACTCTTGTAGCATGTTATGAAGGCCTTGTAATGAACTATGTGTCATTTGGATAATGTAATGTGAGGATATAATCCCTATTATGCTTATTTTTTTCATTTTAATCTTACATCTAACAAAACTACTTGTTGCTAGAATAATATGGCATCAACTTCATAGCAATGTTTTATAGTGGCAGCCTTAGCTTTCCAAGGTTTATTTTTTGCAATAATTTTCAGCAAGTTAAAGCTTAATTTTGGCATGCATAGCAGCACTTATTGCCCTACATCTTCATGAATTTTCCCTCTTAGATCCATACATCCTTGACTCCATTTTTCCCAAGATTTGACGAGGCACTAGACTTGGGGTTTTTCCATCATATTTTGGGTTCTCACACCATTCATTCTTCCACCTATATTACAACCATTTGTTTTGATTGGGATTACTCTTCAATAAATCACCTTATGCCTCCACTTTTTAGCCTTAGCAATCCTATCCTTAGGGGAAGACCCCTTTGAGTTGGAGAAGAGACAACCAAAATTGAGAGGAAGAGATATTGTGGTGACAGTGGGTAGTCTTTTTAAGTTGCACAGACTAGCTCCTTGATGCCTGGGTATTTACATCATATGGGGCTATAGATTGTGTTGTAGCAATCTCTCCTGTCTTTGAATCACTAGGGTTTCTTGGAGCATCTTGAATACAAGGGTTTGGGTTTCACTTGGAGAATCAAAGATTAGTGTTTTGAGATGAAAGCCTAGGTTGTACTTGCGGATTGGGGTTGCTAAGAGCTAAAATATTGTCTATTGTAGTTGTTATTTTATTTATATTTCATAACGGCCCTAAGATTGAAAATTCATAGGGTTGAGATCTGAGAAACCTTGAGGAAAGAGGTGAAATTCCTGTTTTTCATTAAAGAGCTAGCAATCAAGGAGCTAGATAGCATGGTTCCTCCTAAAGGCCCCACGCAAGCTCATTCCAAAGGTGGTACACAAGGTAATGAAATACTTCCTGATGAATTTCATGTTGACATTCAAGATTAGGAATTCAATGTGATCCATGAAAATCTAAAAAAAATACACACTACTAGGTTATTTTGTGGGGCGTATCCCACTAGAGGTTATGATTAATCCTTGGGCCAAAAGTCTTGGGGACCTCATGGGTGGATTTGCACGACAATCCATAGCCTAACTAAGGGATTTTTTTCAATTGTCTTTTGTTGAAGAGAGTTATTTCCATTAAGTAATTTCTCATGGCCCCTAGATGTGTCAAAACATCTTGGTTGTGATCATCAAGTGGCATAAGGAATTGTCTGTTGAGGAAGCCTCCCAACTTTACTATCTAGTCTAAGTTGATTTCTCAAGGCTCCCTTTACAAAACTGGGCTTTCTGGAACATACTTCGGCTTCAATTGGCAATTTCATTTGCCATGAACCATTGCATTACTTTAACCCATACCCTCAAAAGAGGGCCTGTCTCAGGGTTGAAATCTTCAAAGATCTAAAGGAATTTGCGCATATCTGAGGGGGAGGTAAAATTATTCATCATCCAGTGTGGTACATCAATCTCCCCAGCCCCTATTTCAAGTGTCAAATTCCACACTATAGGATTAAAGATAAGTTGCATGAAACATGGAAATGTATACAATTTTCTAAAATGATAAGGCCTGGAAACGTGACCAACCCCCCCCCCNNNNTAGAAAAAAAAAATGGGTACGTGGGGGGAACTAAAAAATACAACAAATATACAATTATAGTTTTTTAAATAACACATTATCTTACAAGAAAATAAGTAAGAAAATAAGAATTATACACATAAATGATATTTTAGAAGGAAACACATGTCTACATTAACTCTCATAAATGATTACATGATGCAAAATCCCATAACCTAGTGGTCTTGACTAAATCCAATCCCATACCCTGATACATGATAGAATCCAATGAAAACGCTACAATCCTACCAACTCTAAAATACTGAAAAATTGTTAAGTTTGTTGAATTCTGAATGGGATATAAAATTCTACTTTCTCCATATGAAGTCCGATAAGGATGGAACCACTCTCAAACATCCTGAAATAATTAATGGTAATGTTAAAAATTTAATTAAAAGTTGACATTCTCCTTTATCTTACATTTTCTATCCTTTTGCATTCTCCTTATTTTACATTTTTTATCCTTTTACTTTATGAATTTAATATTACCATTAATTACCAAGGTGACAAACTCCTCAAAGCCCAATCCCCTATCTCTATTTGTATTAAAGGATCATTGGCACAGACAAGGCGATATTTTCGTATGGGCCCCGTGCCCCTCTCGAGCACTTAGGTGGGCCCGAAAACTTCCAAAAACATGCTCTAAACATCACTGGAAATGGTTGAAATGCCTTGGAAATGTCGTTGATCGTACTGTACTATGTTTCCAGATTTTGTAAATGTCGTATGATATGACTGGTGATGTTTCCAAGGCATTTTGTACTCGTTTTGACATTTCCAAGCATTTCTTGCAACTTAGGATTAAAGACTACCACTTGTTGGCAAAAAATGATGTTGCTTCTCCTCACGTTGTTGAAATAAGAGGTAGGGATTCCATACCTTGCCCAAAACAAATGATGAAGGTTCAACGAGGGTGGTAAATAAGGGAAAATCTCCCCAAACTCAATAATCTAGTCAATTCCCCGAACATGCTCCAATTGGCCCCTTAGGCCATCCCTGACTAGATCAAAAGAGGTCTTCAAGCTCTATGGTGGATAAAACCCCTTTTGGTAGTTCCCAACACACTTCCCCAAAGCGAGATGGGGATCATCATGCTTGATCTCCACCCTGTTATCCCCTAGCCTAGGGATAACTAAGGAGATCACATCTCGAGGCCCACGGGTCCTAGACATGGTGTACCGAGAGCCAGACAAATTGAACATGGACTTAGAGGGCCCCTCTTTTCTTCAGTGAAATCCACGTATCACCAGCAGTAGTATCCATCACACCAGCCTGGTCCTGAAGTAGCAGTGAGTCTTTCTCCATGAGGTAATGAGTCTGGGTATCATGGTATGTATCACTCTGATTTTTGAAGCACTTGAACATGTTTTATTGAATCCTTCTTCATTTCATGACATTTTCTTGGAAATTATGCTCTTTTCCTCTTTCATACCTGGAAGGGTGACATGGTGCCCTAGTAAGTTGATTTCCCTTTAGGATGGGTCTCTACTGGGTGGATCTGTGAAAATTCATCGTTCATTCCCTCCATACTTACCACTTTCCATCTTTATTTCTTCCATCTCCCCTTTCCTTTTTGGGCATTGGGATTGGCTACACTATGAAGGGTTGTACCTTACCTCGTGGGAAGAAGGGGCTAAAGGCCCAGAGGTTAAAAGTAGTTGGCAAGAGTTAAAATCCAATTTTGAAACCTTCGAGATGCTTTGCCTAGGGATCCTCGAGAAAGCAATGAAAAGCTTCTCGGTAAGAAAAGGGGACCCACAAGATAACATAAACACTCAAGGTACTAGTTGATGGATAGGAGGTCTCATCACAAGCTGGCATATTATGACCATGGGCATATAGTGGTATGGCATTACCACCTATCTGGTCACCAAACCAGGGTAGTGGCTCTTGGTGGCATAGCCAAGAGAAAGGGGGTATCATCACGAGCCAACCTTCTCATTTCCGTGAAATGTTTGTGGATAACGTTGTCACCTCTGATCATCAAGCCAGGACAGTAGTCCTCAATAATTTCCTTGTGCTGGTTATGGGTTATATTCTTTGCATGTGTGTGTGTGTGTGGGAACGTCAGATATGACAAATACGGATTTTTCTATTTTTAGCGGTTTTGTAAATTAATCTTGTATTAAGGGGTTAGGGTTTTGGTATCTACGGAATACCTAAAACATTGTATATATTGTATGGTGAACGGTGAAATCCGATATAATGAAAATAAGAAAGGTTTTCCCAGTTAAGGGTTTCTGGTATAAAATCTCTGTGTACTCTGTGTATGAGCCATTGATTAATTTTTTTGTATTGCTTAGAATCTATAACCATTTCTTTACTTCACATGTTTTAAACAACCATTAGTAGTATAGAATCATTTTTTTCTTGAGAGGGGCCTTTATTTATTTGAGAGGTTTGGCTTTCGGTGGTGATAGATCCAAGTAGTGCAGTAAGCACAGGTTTAGTGGGTACTTTGAGTGGATATTCCAAAGTAAAGAAGAGGAATGAGCTCATCTAGAGTCGAGATAGGAAGTTCAACGGTAAAAACTTTGAGCTATGAGCTCAAGATGGAGGACCATCTTGTAGACAAAGACAATGGATCAATGTGGATCCTAATTGCCTGACCTACCGATTTTTACCATCTATGAGCACATAGGCTAATGGTACACAAACTACCAGTACAAAAAACTACTAGTACACAAACTACTAGTACACACTAGCCTTCTTGGTATGTCGAAGGAAGATTGGGACAAGTTGGACCCAGAGAAAGCGGGGAGTACTATTGACTATGCACAGCGGGTGAGGTATTGTCCGAGATGTCTCAAGAGATCTGACCAAGGAACTATGAGATAAGTTAGGGGAATTTGTATCAATCAAAGTCTGGTAAACAAGTTGTTTCTTTGAAATAAGTTGTATAATCTTAGGATGGAAGATGGAGATTCTGTAATGAGAATTTTAATCTAAATGCCTTTAATACTCTGGTAGAGTCAACTTGGATCTCATTAGTAATTACGATTTTGGAAGAAGATAAGTGTATTACTTTGTTATGTTCTTTTCCGGACTCTTGGAATAGCCATCTGGTTGTAGCAATTTTATAATCTACATTGAAGTATGAGGATGTAGTTACATCCCTTCATTATCCGAAGAGATGAGGTGAAAAAAGCATGGATGGTCACAACACATATGCTTTATTTGCCAAAGAGGGCATACCAAAGGCGAGAGAAACCCTGGTAAGCCTTGGGGATGGAGATCTAAATCTGAGGTAGATCTAAGTCTCTAGGAAAATCTTTGAGAAATGTTGGAAGTGTGCTAAAACAAGGCATTATAAGAAATATTACAAGTCTAAGAAGGTTGAAAAACAAAAGGGATCTGATAGTACCTCTTCCAGTGAAAACCTCCACCTCCATAAAAGAAGGAGGTGATGTTTACCTAGCACCACTTTAAAGTACACATGCAGCCACCATGATGTATGGTTGATGTCATTCGAGGTGCGTCTCATACCATTATGACTCCTCATAGGGAGTGGTGGTTCTCTGAATATGAAAAATATGATGGTGGTTGGTTGTATTCCTGGGAGATTATTTCGATAGAAAAACTCTTAGGATGTGGAAAGTTAAGTTGTTGCTAAACAATGGAGGGATTAGAACTCTCCCCCGGGTTCTACACATTCCAAAACAACCATGAACTAATATCGGTAAGCAAGTTAGGTGATGTAGGAGTGAAAACTGCATTATTTGGAAAGAGCACTTGCAATATGGTATGAGGGAGCAATGGTGTTGATGAGGGGAGTTGTTGTGGAACTATGGCCTGGAGTTGTTGGGAAGAATTATACTAATGGGTGTATGCTGATTACATTTGTCCTTGGCTTGAGAGAAAAATGAAGGAGACAAGACCAATATTGTCCCAGAAATAGAAGACCATGTTGTGGCATCAAGGCTGGGGCATATTGGAGAAAAAGACCTTGAACACTACTACATGTAAAGTTATGGTTGAAGGTATATCTAATTACACTCTGGATTTTTTATTCTGTGAAAGTGCATATATGGTAAAAGCAGGGTAGTGAGATTCCCATCTGGTGCTATAAGAGCAAAGGGGATCTTAGGGTTGATACACAATGATGTGTTTGGACTGTTTCCCATTCCATCCCTAAGAGTGGAAATCTATGTATTATGTTTCATTCATAGATGTTTTCAAAGGGAACACATGGATTTATTTTCTTAGAAATAATGTAGGGGTATTTGATAAATTTAAAGAGTTTAGGATCTAGTAGAAATCGGTAAGAAGATTAAAGTGTTGAGAACAGATAATGGTGGAAGTGGAAATGAATTCAAAGAATTTTTGTAAGAAGTGTGGTATAGAAGGGTAGAAGACTACTCCATACCTCTTGTGGGAATGGAGTTGCAAGAAAGGGATGAGCAGGACGATGGAAAAGTAAAGGAGCATGCACCGGTAGTTGCGAGGAGTTAGGACAAAATTAGAAGGCGGTAGTGGGTACATCATGTTACCTAGTCAATGATCACCTTCAGTGTTGGATGATAAAGCTCCACATGAGGTATAGTGCGAAATAAACCCTCTTCAACATCTTAGAGTGTTTGGTTGCCAATGCTTATGTACATCTTCCAAAGAAAATAGGAGTAAGTTGGATAATAAATTTGAAAAGTCTATCTTTGTGGATTTATAAAGATGGTGTGAAAGGTTATAAGCTTTGGAACCGAAAAACCAAGAGAGAAAACTATTCTGATCGAGATGTTGTTTTCAGAAGGTAAAAGATGTGTCCAATGAGAATTCCCACCAATGCAAGATGAACTTTGAGAAAATAAAACTTGAGTTGGATGATACAAATATGAATCATCGAAGAAAGGGAGCGAGAGGAAGAAGAAGAAGAAGAAGAACCTCATACCCAATTATTGAGGAGATCAATGAGAGATAGGAGAATAGCCAAAAGGTATAGTCCACACCTGATTTTGTTCCAATTTTGCTTTATCTGTGGCCAGTGATGATCGAGCTGTCGGGGAAGTAGTGAATTTATAGGATAGTAAACTCTGGAAAGAAGGCCATGGTTGAAGAAATGGATACCTTGGATAAGAATGAGGCATGTGGGATATAGTTGAGCTTCTAGATGGAAGAAAATCAGTTGGTAGAAAATGGTTGTTCAAGAAGAAGTTTAATGCATAAAAGTGGATAAATACAAGCTAGGTTGAAAAGTAGCAAAAGGGTTATTCCCAGGTGGAGAGAATTGACTTTGGTGAGATTTTTATCTGTTGCTAAGATAACTTCTATTAGATTTCTTTTATCTATTGTACTTTTGATCTTGAAGTGGAACAATGGATGTGAAGACAGCTTATTCCTACATGGGATCTGGAAGAAGAAATCACATGAAGCGACGAGAAGGCTTTGTAGTGAAGGAAAGAAAGAGCTGGTTTGTAAAGCTAAAAAAGAAATTGATTATATGGTGGAAACTGTCACCTAGGATGTGGTACAAAAAGTTTGACACATATATCCTTGGATTAGGATTTGTAATAAGCAGGGTTGATCACTATGTGTATATTCCAAAGCGATTTGGTAATCACTTCATTTATGTAGTGTTGTATGTTGATGACATGTTGTTGGTAGGAAATAACATGGATGTTATCAAAGGTGAAATCGTGACTATCCTCCAAATTTGACATGAAGGATCTAGGTGCTTCTAACTTCATTAGGAATGGAGATTAAAAGTCGATGAAAATAGGAAACTGGTTGAATCAAAGAAAATATGTTGAGACAATGATACGAGAGAGGTTTGTGTACCATGGAAGTAAACGGTCAAGGTTCCTATTCCTATAGGTGTCAATTTATATGCAAAATCAGGTTCAAGACATGAGGAAGAAAGAAGGACATGTCCCATGTTCCATATGCGATTGCAGTTGGAAGTTTGATGTATACAATGGTTTGTACTAAATTCGGACATTGCACATGAAGTGGGAGTTTTGGGCAATTATATGTCAAAAACAGGAAGGAGCATTAGACAACAGTAAAGAGGATCTTCATGTATCTACATTGGCACCACAGGTTATGGATTGTGCTATAAGGAAGGCAGGGATTGGACAGAGTGGTGGAAACACATGAAACTGTTGATGCGGTGGGCTAGAATTTGGATCGCAGAAGATCTGAAAGTGGGTATGTTTTTAACCTATTTGGAGGGGCAATTGATTGGATGAGCGAAAGATAGGATGTGGTGGCACTCTCAACTTCTGTAGGTAGATACATGGCAGCCACACATACAAGCAAGGAAGAAGTGTGGTTATAAAGATTGTGTTCAAGTATTGGGTTGGTAAAACAAAGAGTGAGATTGAATTGTGACAGTCATGGTGAAATATTCTAACAAAGAACTAATATCATTTCAAAGACAAAGCATATTGATGTTGGGTAGCATCACTTTGTGAGAGACATGGTTGAGAAAGAAGGTGTTCTTTGGAAAAGGTTGACACTTTGAAGAAGAATGTTAGAGATTCATTGACAAAGTCTGTGACACAGAAAAGTTTCTCTGGCGAGGTGTAGAGTAACAATGGGCATTTCTGCCTGGATTATTGACTATATAATCCCACAGACCCACGGATGCAAAGAAAACAACAAGATGGGAGAATGTTGGGTATGTGTTATATTCTTTGCATGTATTATATGTGTGTGGTGGAGATATAAGCTGATCTATGATCCCTTATCTAGATATTTTCCATGTCGTCCAGACACTTTCCTAGAAGTGATATACCCCACAGTTTAAATTGAGGCAGCACCGAAAAAAAAATTAGGTGGTTTTCTATTTTGTGATTTTATAGAATTAATCCCGGATTAAGGGATTGGGGTTTTAATGACATCTGAATACCTAAAAGCCATTGCATTATTATTATGGTGAATGGTGAAATTAGCTATAATGAGAAAATAAGAAAGGTTTTCCCAGTTAGGGGACGGTGTATAAAATCTACGTATTTACTTTCTGTGTATAGTGTTGATTAATTTCTATATTGCTTAAGAATCATGTGCATTGCTTTACTTCTGGTTTAAAACTTACACCTTGACACAAAGGCAAAAATATCCAAAAGAAATAAAAGCTAAAATAAAGGAAATGAATGGGCTGGAAAAAAATTGCATTGACAATTTCGCCCACTCCACCGAGGAACCCACATGTATTTTTAGCAGATTTGTAAATTAATCCCGGATTAAGGGATTAGGGTTTTGGTATCTACGGAATACCTAAAAACATTGTATATATTGTATGGTGAATGGTGAAATTCGCTATAATGAAAATAAGAAAGGTTTTCCCAGTTGAGGGTTTCCGGTATAAAATCTCTGTGTACTCTGTGTATGAGCCATTGATTAATTTCTATATTGCTTAAGAATCTATATGCATTGCTTTACTTCACGGGTTTAAAACTTACACCTTGAAGCACAAGAGCAAAATATCAAAAGAAATAAAGCTAAAAATAAAAGGAAATGAATGGGCTAGGAAACAATTGCATTCGTGACAAGGTGCAGCTCGCCCTCCACAAAGGAACCCACATGTAAGACTCTATATTTTCCTGTTATCACATGCACCCCATGCCCAAATATTTACACCATGCCACCTCCTACACTTACATTTCTTGGACTAGATTCCACCTGGGAAACACCCAAAACTTAAGAGAGGTTAGCCCAATAGGACACCCTGAGACCCTCTCCAAAACTAACTTGTCAAATTGCATGACGTCTTTGAGCATTCATTTGGGGTTAAGGGGGGTTTGATGCACATGTTTAGGTAATTTAATTATTGGATGTGATTTACATGTTATGATCATTGTGACTTATGAACCCCTGGAGGGATTACTTGTTGTTCCTACAGAACCTTACACAGTGGACATGTACATTGAAGGATAGTACCATGAAGAAGGAAGTTGTTGCCTTTGGAGTCACTCTGGCAGGCCTTAGATGGATGAGCCCTACCTTCACTCACTTGGATGATGGCCTTGGGAGGCCTAGAGACCATCCATATAGCCCATGACGTCATATTGGAGGGGCTAGGGCTTCATGCAGTGATGCCCCAGTGAAAGAAGGGAATTTTCACAACGTTCTGGCAGGAAATGGTGAGATTAAGCCCTAGGAGGGGTCAACGTTCCATCATTAGAGGCAGGACATCAACCATGAGAGCTCAAAATCACCTTAGAAGGGCATGACTTCACCCCTAAAGGGTTTTTTAGTAGCAAATTAATTTTATTTAGCCCATAAATTAATTTTTGTAAGAAACTGGCCAGGTCTGCCTATCTTTTTGACCTAAAACTTAATTAAGGTCACAATTTTGTATAAATAAGGCAAAAGTACATTCATTTTTCATCATAACTTGTCATGGGACAAGAGGAGGACTGAAATTTTCACCCCTCTTGGGTTATTGGCTGAAATAAGGAAGCACTACTCTTGTTTAAGGCTTATCTTTGCAACTTCGATCAATTTTTGAAGTTTTAAGGTGATGTTGCATGGTATATTCATGATTATTCTTGGTGCAAGTAAGTAGAATCTAAATTTTGTCATCTATTGAATGGTTTATTGTATGGTTTTATTTTCTCATACAATATTATGAAATTGCATGGTGTATTTAATGCTTGAAGTAAGAAACTTAAGGTGTTGCTTTCTTACTTTTTTATTTTCCAAGCTTTCACTAAATTGATCTAGTAACTAGTGAAACCCTAGAGCCCTAAAGTGCTATCACTCTAGAGGTTTGCATTTGGTTATTGTTGCATAAGTATTTACTCCATAAAAATGCAAAGGAGAGCAAGGCGCTAGGGCCTAGAAGTGCCTACACCCTAGCACTTTGTTTCTTGAGGTCAAAATCTAGGAGGACTTAAGTTGTCATTCCTCCTAGACTTTTTCCCTCTTAGACTTTTGTGTATTATCATTAGTTAGCAGCTTTAGAAGAAGTCGCCATCTTTGACTCCATTACCCTAGAAAGGCACTAGTCATTGTCTTCTTCCCTTTGACAAGCAACCTTAAACATTCAAACTCCCTTTTCAACTTGACAATTCCACTAAGCTAGCTTACTGTTGCTACAACAATCATGTTGCAGCTCTAACAAGCACACTAACTAAGCTAACCTACCTAGAAAATTGCACTAACCTAGGCGTCATCACCCTAGGGTTTAGTCTTCCCTTTTCTACCTTTCTAAAGTTCAAATCCTGAAGTTGTTACTGCTGTCATAGTTGTTGTTACAGCCATTGTTGCAGCCCCTAACAGCCCTAAAAAATCATCCATAAAACCACTAAACATTTGAACTAAGCAAACTATAATCATTGGATGTTGAAGTAGTTGTCTTATTGCTTCATTATAGTACTTTTCTGAAGTGGTTTCTATTGATGTCATCATCATTAATTAATGTTGTTATAAGTGTTTGGACAGCCATTTAAGTCATTTGTTGACTTGTATTAATCTTGAAATTGTGAGTGACAAAGTATTATCAAAATTTGCAAAGTCTTTATATCAATTTTGTCATCATAGCTTGCAATTTTTTGGATATATTTTTACTGCTATACATTTTATCTTTTAAGTGTTTTAGTAGCATATTTCTATATTGAAGTCACCAATTTGAAACATCGATATCATTGATTGTTGCTAACGTTTGTTGTTTCATTGGTAAAGGGCAGGTACCATTCATTTACTTTTCCTTTTCCCCCCTTAAACTTTACCAAGTGATTTCTCTCCTTGAGTGACCTAGATAGAGGGGTGGGTTTTACCCGGTCTTTTACACTTCATCAACCAATTAGGTCTTGGGATGTCTCCCTTGGAGTGAGTTTATTCTCCTCCTAAATAGAAAGAGGTATCCTATTGAGGTGACAATGATAGGACTACCTTCGTGTTACGCCAATCTAGGCCTACTTTCTTTAGGCTTTGGTAAAGTATAGATTGTGTGATAACACACCCCACAACTAAATGCTTCTCAATCAACCCCCAGTGTTGAAAATTATCATTAGAGGCCAAAAAACAAGATTTTAAATTACTTATTCCCACCAAAAATGCAAAATGTGACATCTACAAACACTGTCAACACCTTAGCTAGACACGAAGGTAAGGAGACAATGGATTACCACACAGAAAGTTCACAATGAATGTAAATTCACGAAATGTACAAGGTCTTACGTAATCTTATTGAAAATCCATGGTCTAGAAAATTGGAAATGTTGTTTCTAATCTTGATATTCTTTGTTTGCAAAAAGTTAAAGTAACTGATGTTATGCTTAAGTTGTCCCTTTAAGGAATCTAGCTTAACTTTATTAACCGTGTTGAAGGTACAAGTGGGGCTACAACCCTGATTTCTCCAAAATGGGCAGAATCTATTATCCAACATGGCACTAATCCCTCAAATCATGTTGTAAATACCATGTTTAATGTCAAAGGCCATTTGCTAGTCCTACCCAACATTTATGCTCCTAATGATGTATACAAAGGGTAACCCTGTGGGAGTGGTTAGCCAAAGCACTGCTGACTAAAAATATGTGCAATGAAAACAACAAGATCAGAGATGAATCATCAAGACACAAGACACAAAATTTATGTTTTGTAACCTTGTCAAATTCATAAATCTTGAGGGAAAAACCAACCCTCCCAACCAATACAATTTCACCAAAATCTGAGGACAACCTTGTCCTCCAATAATAGAAAAATCAAAAAACCAAACCTCAGCAAATCCCTGGAATTTTCCTCTTCCCACAAATCTACTGCAGACCACCTGTGTAGCCTGCTAACGTCACATGTACTTCTATTGATGCCATCCTGTACAGACCTGTTTCTTCCCATAAAACTTTGTACGAATGTGCGTGATTCACCTTACTGCAACCCACATACATACGCGATTGTGCCCACTGCAATCCGCGTACCTACGTGACTCTTCCCACTGCAACTCGCGTACATATGTGATTGTGCCCACTACAACCCGCATATATGTATGAAAAATTATATAGACACTTCCGTATGATTCTCTCCACTCGTACAGTTTATTCCTTCTACAATTGCCTCTCTCCTAGGCCAGATTTTCCAGAGTTACAGACATTCCCTTGCTGGAATCAACAAGCTCTTGGCACAAGCAAAAACTCACTTATGCCAACTCCATTTCTCCACACTCACTACATAATGAAATGTCACAATGACCTCTCTCCTTTATATACAAGTCTTAGGGGTCAACATAGAATCCCCTCCACAAGTCAACATCAAATTAGACTTTCTTGTGGGTGTGAAGCCCCAACACAAACCCACAAAGCCCATCACCAAACCCATGAAGCCCCAACTTCATTCCAAAGGTGTTTTCACCAAACAAAGAGTGTAATGGTGTGCCCACGACAATTCCCACATGCCCAACACCTAGGGTAATGTGAGAATACCTACCCGATGTTATAAAACATCAACAAAGAAGACAAAGAAGGATTGTTTCTTGTATGTATGCCAGCAAGAGAGTAATTGGCCTAGAATGGCCTCAAGGCCAGGCTCGCTTTGTACGACCCCAACAAATTTCATTGTAAAGACTCTTTCGAAATGTGGTTCAAATAATCCAATTTCCAAAAAGGCAACAACAGAAATAGAAAAGACCAGACAAAGTTATGCTCTATGTTAGCAACATTATTTGTCTTGGACTCAAAAATACCCAGGTCTGCAGGTTACACGGGAAGCGCCCCAACGCAACGCAGGAGAATCTCTTTTCGGATCACAAGTCAAGCGAGCGGGTGAAGTTTTGATGTCAGCGGTTGAGATCCACCTACAAAACTGATCGACATGCATCGGGATTTCGGGGCTGCCAAGTTGCCTGGGTTTTAACATGAAGGATAGCGCCAGTAGTTCAAGGCAAACCTGGGTCGTTCGATCCAGTTAAGACAGGTGGAAGCCAGTCGACGTATCGGGGATTGTTGTTTCGGGAAACAAAAAGCTTCTCATCCTTTACAGCTAAAATCGTCGATCGACGAAATGACGAAAGCGCCTTTGGAGCCAAGCCCACGATCCTAGCCCTGGGTCACATCAAGAAAGCCTGGGATTGAAAGCAACCCCTTTCTAAATAGTGGATGCTATCTCGACCACACATCTTAGGGACACGCGGTGCGCACCCGTGCTATGTCGGCATTCGGGAGTTCAAGGGGTAAGCGCTCCTCGTTATTTCACACTTCGAAACCCCGAATCCCGAAATGTCGAAAGTGTCCAGGACCCGGGCCCACAACATCACCAAATAAGTTCAGGGCCATCAGATCTAGGGGGACGCGCGTCGCCAACTCAGGCCATCTCGGCATTTCGCTCATCGCGATGTCAAGGGACAGAGGTCAGCCCCTTCCTATTCACGAACACCGAAAGCTCCTTTGAGACTAAATACAGGGTCACAGCCTGTAGTCACCTGGGAAATAAAAGAGTTGCGCAAAAGGGGCCGAAGGCGTCTAGTCCAATCGTCGAAAGGTTCATCGTGTTCTCCAGGTGCCATTTGATCCGACCTCGAGCTTGTTTTCGCTTGAAGTAAATGAAGGTAAGAAAGAGTGGTTGAAACCTCTCTTCATACATTAAGTGCAAGATATGGAGAGCCTGGCCAGTGGTCTGCTCGAGAGGGTCCTATGTACCATTTTCTCCAAAGAGGCCATGCTTAGTCTTCAATTAACCAGAGGAGGTCTGCACACGCTAACTTGGCACCTAATGGCTCAGCTACTCCCCTTACAGGGGCCATGCACAGTTAAGGTGGCGTATGACAGGGATTATCCGTCCGAATTTGGCTGAAGGGACACCAAGCCTTAGGTGACTAGGCACACCTCTATGAAGTGAATTTTCCTGAGTATATAGACTCAGTATTTGTATTTTGTAACCTATCAATGGTTGAGAAAGGCTCCCGGTGGTAAATTTTAATGAAGCACTATTTTCCTGGTTATGTCTGGACTCTTGAGACTTCTTGTCTGATGAATGTTATCTTTTCTTTTGCATATTTGTCTACAATGTATTAGAACGGCTCAGAATTGGAGAATCCAGTCGAGCGGTAATTGTTATAGGATGATGTAGAGTTTGATCACTGTAACAGTTGCACTGTTTCTAATCTGTCTCTATGATTTTCTTGGCACTGAACGACTTGGAATCGGAGAATCCAGTCAAGTCTCCCCCTCTCAGTTTCTTGAAGCTCTGAACCAGAGGATCTCGCATTCAGATTTTTTCTTCTACGAATTCCTGAAAGGCCCATTGCCTGAGGTAGTTTGTCCACTCCCCTCACCAAGTCTTCCACCTACTCATTTTCAAATCAACCCACTGACTGAAGTTAGATCAAGACCTCCTTTGTTCCTCGCATGCCGGGCCCAGTCCCTGAGTTTGAGTGATATCTTCTCGAGTCTCTACCCATTTGATCACCCCGTTAAAAAAATCGTGACATAAAAAACTGATGGGTGTCAGGCTCTGCTCTTGCTGCAATCTAAGAGTGACTTTCGTCGCCAACATTTCTGGCGTCGTTGCCTGGGAAGGAGTTGAAAATCTTTCCTTGGATTGAACGACATTGAGCTTCTGATTCTGAAGGTGCATTAGGTATCAGAACCTTTTCAAGATTGCTACTGTGCACCTAGCGACTCCATTATGACGACTCCGCTGGGGAGAACCTGCTCTATTAATTGTGGCTTTCAGAGGCAGAAACACGCGGTCCCACCCATAGCTGCCTCTAGCTACACTAGAAACTGATCCGGAGTTGGTTCTCAGGAAAGGAAAGGCCTCTGAAGGAGAAGCTCCTGCCACCAAACCAGGTAATCCGCCATCTCCTTCTGTAAGAACTCCATTTTCTCTTCCTCAGTTTCCTAGCAGACCACTTTCTGAAGTTTCTCGTTTCCTGAATTTAGGGAGTGTTCCTGTTGAGGTTTCCCCCCCCGTGGTCTGGGATTAGAGGGAGAAATCCTTGTCACTCTCATTTCCCCTGAAGTTGCACCTTGGCGTAGATCCAGGACCACAGAAGGTTTTCCCACTCCTGGCCTTACCGCTCCGCCTCTTGTTACTGTGGCCGCTTCTGCGCAAAGAGAAACATCCTCCGATTTAAGCTCGCTAGCCTTCTCCTTAAATCCCCTCTTGTTTCCCACTCCACTTCGGGACTCATTCCCAGTATCCCCTTTCTGAACTCCCTCTCCTCCAAGTTCTCCTCCACCTAATATCCCTATGGTAGGAGAAAATCCCCCTATGACTAGAATGGAGGCCATTATAGCCGCTAGGTATGCTCCCCTCGTGCTACCGCAGCCTCCCAATGCCCTCCCAGCAGATGGTTACCTCAAACAGCTGCCCAAGTTTACGGGTGAGGGGGACATAACTGCATAAGAACACCTAGAAGCCTTTTACAGTTTCACGGATGATAATAACATCATGCATGCGAACATATGGATGAAGATTTTTGTCCATAGTCTCCAAGGTGAGGCTAGAAAATGGTTTAAGGCCCTACCTCCTGGATCTATTGATGGGATCGAAGCTTTAAATAATACCTTTTTAAGACAGTGGGGAGATAAAAAGACTTCATGTATTACATGACAGAGTTTGGGTCTTTGAAGAGAAAGGAAGGAGAATCTGTCTCTGATTTCTCTAAGAGATTCAATAAAATGTATAATAAAATTTCCGCTGAGATAAAGCCCTCAGAAGCCTCAGCTAAGATCACTTATGCTAGCACCTTTGATCCCGATTTCTGCCTCCTGTTGAGGGAAAGAAGAGATGCTACCCTGGCCCACATGCAAGATGCAGCTGTGGAGGTAGAATCTAACATATTGGTTGTTGACCAACTCAGGAACACTACTGGTAGAAACATATCCAGGCAGAGGCCTGAAGTTTTCTCATCCAGTTCCTCTCCCTTGCCCCTTTAGACAGATGAAACAACTAGGGTACTCAAGTCACTTTCTGCTAGAATGGAAAGGTGGGAGTTAGAAGGGAAGCCCATGTACAGAAATCCCCAGAATGTTGATGGTAGAGGTTTCAGGAGAACTAATAACAATGGACCGTAGGCCTTCCCAAGGGAGCAAAGGGAAAAAGACAGAGAATATCAAAGGATTCAAACCCCTCTCCAAAATAACCTGGTTACTCATGAGGGAGGGGAGGAGATAGACGAGTTCGACCCCGAAATTCATTGTGTTGAAGAAGATCCTCCTTTTCCCCATTTGACTCAGTCTGCATATGAAAATCCCTGATGAACATCCAAATCCATGAGTTAGGTAAGGGAGAAAAGGCCAGTCACACCTCTAATAGATACAACCTCAAGTCAAGAAATAAATAAGGAGACTTTGACAGCCAAGACAATCCCCTCATAGCAGATGGGCCTACTAAATCTGCAGCAATCACTACTTAAGAAAAGAAAACTCAGAGTGCTTCTCCAACAGTCAAAGAGCCTGCCACTGAGGTAAGGGAAGCTCCTAAGCCTATCCCATCCTTCAATTTTGAGCATGAGATTCAAAAGATTAGAATCCCTGTACCCTTATCTGAACTCGTCAAAAACAAAGATTTCAAAAGATCCCTCTCCAAGTTGCTACAATCTGAGTCCCCCCAGCCTTCCACTGACTCAATAAATCTCCAGGATGAAAAGCCAACAGTTGTCCTAGGGCCCATGGTAGAATATAGAGATGATTCATCCCCTCCCTTCTACACATCCCTGAATATACATGATAAAGTGTTGCATAACTGCCTCATGGATTCAGGGGCTTCCCATAACCTTATGCCCAAAATAGTAATGGAAGAGTTGGGACTGGAGGTGACAAAATCTTATCATGATTTGTATTCTTTCGACTCACGGAGAGTGTAGTGTCTAGGAGTCATCAAAGACCTGGTGGTTTCTTTGTTTCAGCTACCCATGAAAAGCGTGGTCATGGATATTGTGGTAGAAGATGTTCCCCCCAAGTTTTGCATGTTGTTGTCAAGGTCTTGGATTAAAAGACTTGGAGGAATGTTACAGATGGATCTCACATACGCCACCATTCCGGTCTTTGGAGGGGAACACAAGAGGTTGTACAGAGAAGCCCAGCTAGCCTATATTGTCAGTGATGAAGAAAACCCCACTAATCACCCCATCTTTGCACTCGACACTAATCTAGGGTCTGGTTTGTTACAGATCACTGGATTTCCCGAGGCCCCATTACAGATCAGAAAGTGACCCATTCTTAATCAACAAATACCTCCTCCAACCACCTCTATTTGGAATATCTTCTTTGACGGAGCCTCCTCCAGTATAGGCGCAGGCTCTGGGGTGATTTTCATATCGCCCTGCCAAGAGACCATATCCCTGTCATACAAGATGGAATTTGAAACTACCAACAACGTGGCGGAATATGAAGCTCTTGTTCTGGGTATGAGGGATACAAAAGAAAAGGGAATCAAAGAGGTGTCGGTG
The DNA here is from genome assembly GCA_010110895.2 of Picea sitchensis. Taxonomy (NCBI): domain Eukaryota; kingdom Viridiplantae; phylum Streptophyta; class Pinopsida; order Pinales; family Pinaceae; genus Picea; species Picea sitchensis. The sequence goes on from SNQJ01S0008993.1 coordinate 96,435, forward strand.
TTCAGAGATGAAGAATTGATAATCCAACAGGTCAGGGATATTTATCGAGCCAAGCATCCTCGGCTCAGGAGCTATAGAAATGAGGTATGGGACCTGATTGATAATTTCTTCTCAGCTTTCAACATTACCTTTATCCCAAGGGAAGAAAATACCTCGGCCGACTCCTTAGCAGTCTCATCTAGTCTGTTCAGGATTCCTCTGCCACCGAAGATCCATGGTGAGGTCGAAATAAGATACAGGCCATCCATCCTGGACAATGTAAAGCATTGGGAGGTATTCGAGGACGATCTTGAAATCA
>SNQJ01S0008993.1:96781-118534 GCA_010110895.2 Picea sitchensis
AAATAAAATCGTTAATCACCATATTATTCCGCTACCCAGTAATCACATTCCAAGGGGACTAGTCCCTTTAGAGAGGTTGTTCAACAAGAACAATGTGGCAGTTAATGGTGGTGTTTCAAATAAAGATGTTGATACAGCCGAATGCAACATCGGCATGCAAGAGAAACCTAGGTTTATCAAATTATCGAGCAGCTTGACCAGTGAACAAAGGGAGGAATATACCGAGTTGCTAAAAGAGTTCGCTGATGTGTTTTCATGACGTACGAAGACCTCAAGACTTACGACACATCTGTCATTGAGCACAAGATCCCACTGAAAGAAGATGCTAAACCATTTAGACAGAAGCTAAGACAGATAAATCCCATGTTGCTACCTGTCATGGAGAAAGAAGTGAAGAATTTTTTAGACGCCCAAATCATTGTTCCCTTGAGATATTCCGAATGGGTGGCCAATTTGGTCCCAGTAAGGAAGAAAAGTGGAGAAATCAGACTCTGTGTTGATTTCAGAAACCTGAACAGGATCTCAAGGAAAGACAATTACCCCCTGCCCAATATGGAAAAAATACTACAGAGGGTAACCAGTGCATCTAGGATATCCATGATTGATGGATTTTCTGGCTATAATTAGATATCAGTCATACCCTAGGACAGAGAAAAAACGGCCTTCACCACTCCTTGGGGCACATTCATGTATGCCAAAATGCCTTTTGGATTGATGAATGCAGGGGCAACTTTTCAACGAGCCATGGACATAGCCTTCACCGGGGAGAAATACAAATTTGTGATGATCTACCTGGATGACATAACAACTTTCTCCAAGTCTGACAGGGAGCACTGCGGTCATCTAAGAAAAAAAAATTTGAAGTGTCGGAGGTTCGGCTTATCCTTAAATCACAGAAAATCTTTGTTTGCTATGAAGGAGGGGAAGCTATTAGGCCATATAGTATCAGAAGAAGGGGTGAGGATTGATCCTAGCAAGGTAGAGGCAATTCAAACCCTGTCACTTCCTAGATCCAAGAAGGAAGTTCAGGCCTTTTTGGGGAAGATTAATTTCTTAAGGAGATTCGTCTCAAATTTTGCTGAGTTGGTGAAAAATATCATAGCCATGCTCAGGAAAGGAAATGAAGTGAAATGGACCGCTGAACCCAGGGAATATTTTACACAAATAAAAAGGGCATTGACTGAGGCACCTGTGTTGATCAGTCCTAACTATTCCAAAGGATTCCTAATTTTCTCTTTTGCTTCTTTTGATACAGTAGCAACGGTCTTGTTGCAGAAAAATGAGGAAGGGCGAGAACAACCCATTGCCTTTTTCAGCAAGGCCTTAAGAGATGCAGAGGTCAGGTATGAAATCATGGAAAAACATGCCTATGCCTTAGTAAAATCTCTCAAAGATTTTAGAGTCTACATCTTGCACTCAAAGGTGATAGCATACGTTCTTTCAGCCTCTGTGAAGGACATCCTTATACAGCCCGACATGGATGGGAAAAGACGGAAGTGGATTGCCAAAATCCTAGAGTTTGATCTGGAGATTAAGCCCACCAAGTTGATAAAGGGGCAGGGTTTAGCCAAGATGTTGGCTGAATCCAATTGCCAAGCCTTGGGGATTAGCTACATCAACGTCTGCTCAAAAATTCTGCAAGTTGAGTCATCCAATAAGAATTCTCAGGGTGCCTTATCACTAGCATCGTGCACCTGGTACAAGGATATTTTGTATTTTTTGCAAGAATTGAAGCCTCCTGATGGAATGGGAAAAAGCAAGGCAAGAGCTTTAAAGCTCAAGGCGGTCAGATATTGCCTCATTGACCAAGCCTTGTATTGGAAGGACCCTTTAGGGGTATTTTTAAGATGCTTGGACCCGCAAGAAGCCCAGAAGGTTATATTTGATTTCCATAACAGCCTTTGCGGGAGGCATCATTTCTGGAAGACCACAGCTCAAAAGATCCTCAGGGATGGATATTACTGGCCTACTTTATTCACTGATGTCTGCAGAGAAATCAGAGCTTGCATCAAATGCCAGAACTTTTCAGGAAAACAACAACTCAGATCATTGCCATTAAAGCCTGTAGTAGCTTCGGCACCTTTTTAGCAGTGGGGGTTAGACTTCATTGGATAAATTCATCCTCCCTCAAGCGGCCAACACAGATGGATCCTGACTACAACAGACTATTTCACCAAGTGGATAGAAGCTACCCCTACCAGGAGTACTTCTCACAAAGTAATTATCAGCTTCCTGGAGGATATCATAGCCAGATTCGACTGTCCCAGCAAAATCGTCACCGACAATGCCGCCTCTTTCAAGTTTGAGCCTTTGGTCAAGTTTTGTGAGCAATTTGAGATTTCGCTGATTCACTCTACTCCCTATTATCCTCAAGGAAATGGACTGGTGGAGTCTTCCAATAAAAGTCTGATCAATCTCATCAAAAAATTATTGGAAGACAATAAAAGGGCATGAGATTCAAAGCTCAAGTTTGCCTTATGGGCCGACCGGGTGATGACAAAGAAGTCTCTGGGCATATCACCTTTCCAACTTGTTTATGGAACAAAAGTTGTTTTCCCTACTCAGCTCGCTTTATCCGTAGAAAAATTCCTCCAGAACCTTGAAGGAGAACCTGACCATATGGTCAGAAGGATTCATCAGTTGGTGGAAGTTCAGCAGATCAGGGAACAGGTCATGGACAGGGCCTACCATCATCATCAGAAGATCAAGCAAACCTTTGACAGGAAGAGCAAAAATAAATATTTCGAGCTGGGTGATCTGGTGCTCAAATGGGATGCACCCAGGCAGGATAGGGGCAAACACAGTAAGTTTGATGCCCTCTAGTTTGGGCCTCTCAAGATCTCTGAGGTGTTTTCAAACAACACTTACAGGTTGCAGGATTTGGAAGGCGAAGAAGTTTTTGATGGCCCAGTAAATGGGCATTTCTTAAAAAAATGTTTTTTGTAAGCCGTAGGTGGCTTCTTTTGTTTTGTAAATATTGTTTTCTGTTTTCTATTTTTCGGCTTAATAAATGACTCCATAGCCCAAAAGAAAGGCACTGAAACTGTAGAATGAGTTCTTAGAGAATCACAGGGATGAATCTATCCCCCATGGAGCCTAATGTTAGCAACATTATTTGTCTTGGACTAAAAAATACCCAGGTCTGTAGGTTACATGGGAAGCGCCCCAGTGCAACGCGGGAGAATCTCTTTTCGGATCACAAGTCAAGCGAGCGGGCGAAGTTTTGATGTCAGCGGCTGAGATCCACCTACAAAACCGATCGATGTGCATCGGGATTTCAGGGCTGCCAAGTTTCCCAAGTTTTAACACGAAGGATAGCGCCAGTAGTTCAAGGAAAACCTGGGTTGTCTGATCTAGTTAAGACAGGTGGAAGTCAGTCGGCATATCGGGGATCATTGTTTCGGGAAACAAAAAGCTTCTCATCCTTTACAACTGAAATCGTCGATCGATGAAACGTCGAAAGCGCCTTTGGAGCCAAGCCCACGATACTAGCCCTGGGTCACATCAAGCAAGCCTGGGATTGAAAGCAGCCCCTTTCTAAATAGTGGATGCTATCTCAACCACACATCTTAGGGACACGCAGCTCGCACCCGTGCCATGTCAGCATTCGAGAGTTTGAGGGGTAAGCGCTCCTCGTTATTTCACACTTCGAAACCCCGAATCCCAAAATGTCGAAAGTGTCCAGGACCCGGGCCCACAACATCACCAAATAAGTTCAAGGCCGTCAGATCTAGGGGGACGCGCATCGCCAACTCAGGCCATCTCGACGTTTCGCTCATCGCGATGTCAAGGGACAGAGGTCAGCCCCTTCCTATTCACGAACACCGAAAGCTCCTTTGAGAGTAAATACAGGGTCACAGCCCGTAGTCACCTGGGAAATAAAAGAGCTGAGCAAAAGGGGCTGAAGGCATCTGGTCCAGTCGTCGAAAGGTTCATCGTGTTCTCTGGGTGCCATTTGATCCGACCTCGAGCCTGTTTTCGCTTGAAGTAAATGAAGGTAAGAAAGAGTGGTTGAAACTTCTCTTCATACATTAAGTGCAAGATATGGAGAGCCTGGCCAGTGGTCTGCTCGAGAGGGTATTGTGTACCATTTTCTCCAAAGAGGCCATGCTTAGTCTTCAATTAGCCAGAGGAGGTTTGCACACGCTAACTTGGCACTTAATGGCTCATCTACTCCCCTTGCAGGGGCCATGCGCGGTTAAGGTGGCGTCTGACAGGGATTATCCGTCCGAATTTGGCTGAAGGGACACCAAGCTTTGGGTGACTGGGCACACCTCTGTGAGGTGAATTTTCCTGAGTATATAGACTCAGTCTTTGTTTTTTGTAACCTATCAATGGTTGAGCAAGGCTCCTAGTGGTAAATTTTAATGAAGCATTGTTTTCCTGGTTATGTCTAGACTCTTGAGACTTCTTGTCTGATGAATGTTAGCTTTTATTTCACATATTTGTCTACAATGTATTAGAACGGCTCGGAATTGGAGAATCTAGTCGAGTGGTAATTGTTATAGGATGATGTAGAGTTTGATCACTATAACAGTTGCACTGTTTCTAATCTGTCTTTGTGATTTTCTTAGCGCTGAACGAATTGGAATTGGAGAATCCAGTCAAGTCTCCCCCTCTCAGTTTCTTGAAGCTCTGAACCAGAGGATCTCGCATTCAGATTTTTTCTTCTACGAATTCCTAAAAGGCTCATTGCCTGAGGTAGTTTGTCCACTCCCCTCACCAAGTCTTCCACCTGCTCATTTTCAAATCAACCCACTGACTGAAGTTAGATCAAGACCTCCTTTGTTCCTCGCATGCTGGGCCCAGTCCCTGAGTTTGAGTGATATCTTCTCGAGTCTCTACCCATTTGATCACCCCGTTAAACAAATCATGACATAAAAAACTGATGGGCGTCGGGCTCTACTCTTGCTGCAATCCAAGAGTGACTTTCGTTGCCAACACTCTATAAGTAAAATTTCTTCTTTTGTTATCATGAAGGTGAAATTGTAATGCAAAGCCCTAGCATATCTCACCCTATCTAACTACAAACCTATCATTTTCTCCATTTCAAGGAATTTAGTTAAACCCACAGTCCCGAATTCAAGATTTATGTTGAACACATCCCTTTTGAAGAAATCATCTTGTATGGAAGCTATCAGGAGAAGTCAAAACCTAATGCCTCAACCTCAAGGATCGAAAGGGTGGATTTTTTCATGGGAAGATGTCATTCAACATGCCACAACCTTCTTGTGTGGATATAGTAGAAACATGTTGTCCTTAGAAGAAGGAAGATTAAGGTTTCTATCGAGGCACTAGTGCAAGTTTCAAGGATGTTGCAATTTACCCCCTTCAACAAGAAATCGCCATCTAGTGTAGCCAAGTTGAGACATTTTATAAAGATCAAGGAAACCTTTAGAGAAAAAGTAGCTCAAATTCGTTCTCATCTCCATTGACTCAAGACAAGTGACAAGCCCAATAAGGTTTTCTTCAAGTACCTAACCTCTAAAGAATTGGCCAAGTGAATCAGAGCCATCAAGATACTGGATGATATTGAAAAGGAATTCGTCAACTATTATAAAATGGTTTTCCAAAATCAACGAATGATAGATGAACTGAGGGTGGCCATGCAAACCTATATTAACATAGTCTCCTAAAAGCCTAAAAATAAGTAGTAGAGATAATGTGAGAAAGGGCCAACGTTGGATGAATTGAACACTGCTTTTAATGAAATGTCTTACGATAAGTCCTTTGGCCTTGATCACTGGTGCCACCTTTATACACACCTCAAGTAACGTGGAAGAAATATTCAATTCACTGGGTGTGACCTTCGGGATAAGTTTCGAGTCAAGGTGTTGTAACCTAATCCTCAACTCCTCCGTCTAGGCCAACTCCTAATGAAGCCAAGGGGGGTAGTCCCTAAAGAAAATAATATAAGGATTGAACTAAGCTAAGTACAAGAAATGAAATCTAGGAGTTTATTGCAAACAATATCAATATAACAATCTAATATAGAAGCATATATGATTCATTCACTATCAAAAGATACATTCAATAATATGTAAGCAAATGAGATGCATTCATAAATCAATTACTTCAAGATAAAGAAAATACTTGGAATGTAAATATTTGAAAAAAGTAAATGCTTGAAGTAAAAGGCTTGAAATGTAAATGTAATGAGACCAGTGCCAATAGTAGAACGATGTTGCTAAAGAGAAGTGTTGCAAGTGTTATTGTAAAATTTTATTATGAGTTGTTAGGCGGAGTGACTATTGTGAGTGCAAGTCACTATGTGAGATGTGTGCAAGAGTGATGATAGAAAAGTAAATCTAATTTAGATTTGGCCTCTTAGAGTCTATCCCTCAAATTGGAGGTTGAACTATGTGGATATCCAATAGGGAGAACATCCCTCTGACTTCACATAGTAGCTCAAGATACCGTTGGATGTCCAACATGGTGAGAACCTAGATCTCAAAGTTTTTGTCTGACTTCACACACAGTTTCTCTTGTGTTTCCAATCAAGCAATAGAAACTTTGAGATTGTCTTATTAAAACTACTCCACACTGACCAACCCCGATTCCGATGAGTTCTCCAGATTGAGGTAGGCTCGCAAGAGTTCAGAACATACTAGGGGGAGCTGAGGGGATTGGTTTATTTGACAAATTTAAATAACTGAAAAGAAATGTTGAAATTGAAACTAATCTAACAAATTGAAAGTTACTCTATGAAATGAAATATAAGCTAATCTAATATAATAAAATGAAACCTAGTCTAAATGTTTTGTGGTACCTGTGATAAATTTTATGGTTAATTTTAGCTTTCCTTTAGGTGAGAATTGTAAGATTGAGCAAAAGGGACCAAAATGAACAATCACACAAAGACATTGTTCCCCCTAGGGGGGATGAAGAGTGGGGGTTATGTGGCCCAATTATTTTATTAATGAGATAACAATGATCATTTGGGGATGCTTGTGGTCCCTTATAGGAATAAGACCACAAAGCTTACAAGTTTTCTGAAGTGTTTATTGAAGAATGGGGTGCTCCCGAGTGTCCAAGATGCTCCAATTCCGCAAAAATCTAGCAGAGTCTCCACTTGTCTATTCACAAATATGAAAAAATCATCAAACAAACAAATCCAAAAGATACCTAAAAATACTTTGGACAACTTATGGACAAGATCAAAACTTATAGTGGAAAAATTCTAAGTTAAAAAAAAAGACTTAAACTAGCAATCTATGGCCACTAAGGCAAGCTCCCTTAATGGTTTTATTGGTTGTTTGGAACATAAAGCAACTAAGCACTAAGGTTGCTAAATATAAACTTGAAAGTACTTGATATTGAACTACACTTTATCCTTGAAAATTTTGGAATCAAAAGTTGCTAAAAATGAGTAAATGAGTTTTAATGCTAAATCTAAACTCCCAATTGATTGAACTTTTAAATGTATAATAGATTTAGCTTCTAAATGTATGCAAAGTAAGAAATAAGATATGTAAATGAAGATTCAAATCTGAAAGTTGTACATGCAATACTTAGTAACCGGAAAGTATTTAATTTTTTAAGAAAGAGAGGAAGAGAAACGCTTGGAATATTGGGCAAATGGAGTCTTCTTTAAGATCTTGAAAATTGAGGCAAGTGAAATCGAGCCCGACCTCTTCTTCAAGTGTGAGAACCTGAAAAATTAGAGACTTATTGCCAAACAAATTGTTAAAATCATGGAGCTACCTACAAAGATACTTTAAAAGAGCATGAACATCAACCGAAATGAACATGCAATGTAAAGTTATCAAATGTAAATAAGCAATAAGATTATAAAGAAACCTAGATCTTCTTATGTTACCCTACTAGGAGACAAATCCTCTTGAAGGGCACAAATTAACAATTAGAAGCAAAAGAACAAAAGCAAATTATACCTCACATTCGACATAATGACATAGGAATTCCACACATGAAAATGGTACACCAATGTAGCCTCCAAAGCCTTTTATTCCAATCTCGAATGATGATACAATAGCAAAATATAACAAGCAATTATTCCCAAGCTCCAACTAGCCAAGCAAATGGGAGATAGCTTGAATATATAGGAAGAAGGGTGCACCTCCCAAGGAGGGAGGTCACACCACTTGTTGAGAACTAGCTTGACAAGTGTGAGAGAGGTGGTCGCCACCTCTCCCAACACTCCCATAACTCGCCACATGTGAGAGTGTAATAAAGAGTGTTGATGTTTTGGTAGCTGCAGGAGGTATTTACTCTTGGACAACTTTTTTCAGAGAAGAAGATTCCAAGAAGTCAAAGGAAGACCATTAAATAGTTGAAGAACACCTCGGAAAAGAATAAAGTAATATAGAAGACCACAGAAGAGAAGTTGTCCCATAGGAAATAATAATAAAGTGGAAAGATAATTTCTAGGAAGAGATGTCGGCCCACAGAAATAATAAAGACCCAGAATAAGAAGTCGGCCCTAAACAAGAGCCCAGATAAGTATAAATACAAGTATGGGTCAGTTCATTTGTGCAGCCACACAGTTCTCCTTCTGCAGTGCGCACTACGCAATTGCAGTTGCAGTTTCGCTATTTATGGTTTCTGGTTCTCTTGGGGAGTGCGCCCCACTTGGGGAAGGATATTTTTTGTGGTTCTTGGTGATTTCTCTTGTGTGCTACCTCTAGAAGAGTTGCGCTAAGGTTGTGTGGTGATGCTTAGTTTCTTCATGCTAATTATCAGTTGCAGTAGTAGTTATCAGTTGCAATTGCAGTATCAGTTGCAGTAGCAGTTGCGGTATCAGTTGCAGTTACCAGTTACCACTGGCACCAACTCTGTGGTGCCAATTCTACTGATGCGCCTATCTTAGTGCCAGCTCTGTAGTGTGTTATCTCGGTGCCAGTTCTATGATGTTGATCATTTGTCTACCCTCGCTAAGGTTTGACAAGAAGAAGAGATAAGTATTTGTTATTGGGGTTCTTCATTGTTGGTTTTCTCTTGTGATTAGAGCTTGTTCATGGTTGTATTGGAATATTCTCTCTAAGAAAAGTTGGTTGGGTTTTTCCCCGAGTTTGGGGTTTTCCAAGGATAAATCTTTGTGTCTTCTTGTGCTTGTTTATTTGTTGCATATATATATATTTCAGTGTATGATTATTGAATGTTAAAAGAAGATAAAAATTATATGTTAAAACAAATGTTAACGAAACTAATGAAAATCTAACAGAGAGGGAAGGCACCACCTCTCAAGAGGTAGGCAGCCTGCCTTAACAATGCGCCACCTCTCCTCAAATGGGGCACACCTCTCATTTGGAAACTCACCCAACTCAAAAGAACACAAGCTCAACTCACCCATAACTCTTTCTCAAGTGCCACCAAGGCTCAGTTAACTGCAAGAGAGGGTGAGTCTACTCAAAACATGTTTCCCAAAAAATAGCTTTGCTAATTTTTTGTCTTTTATTTGACTTTTGTGAGTAAAGATAATTTTAAGTGATTAAAAATCACTAATTTCACTCACAAAGTGGGTACTTAGATAAAGTGGGAATTATGAGTGTGAAAACGAATACTCCCAAGTCATATAATTCCTCCTAGTACCATTTTTTAACTTATGACTCATTTACAATTAAAATATCTCGTTTTACGGGAATTTTTTTACTAATTGAAAACATTTAAAAAATCCTAGGGGGTACTAAGCGCAATTTCCATATGAATAAAAAATGATAACTAATATACATTAGTAACTAGACTTAGATTTTCCAAGCTAAGGCCTAACCATTAGTACACACTCTAGCTTCCGAGGAAATGAGTGAAAAAACTAAAAAATTATAACTTGTTTAAAAATTAATTCAAGCAAGAAATAATTAATAAGTAAAAAAAAAACTCTAGAGTTATGCACTCATGATTAATTCTTAGGAGGCTAAGCCTTTTACAAATTCATCATGCCAGATTTTTCTTATTACAATGCCCCATGGGGGGATGGAAAAGTGGTATAGAGAAGAAGAAGAAAAAGTTGGCCATAGTGACTGGCTGGACTTCTGAACTCTGATTTTGAACACATCCATGTTCAATCTTTGGCAGTCAACTACAAGTCCATCCTAGTGCAACTTGGTGGGTAACAATGACCACTCGTGTGAGTTTATAAAGTCGCATGGGACTTTGTAGGACCAAATTTTCTCCAAGTATACAAATAAGCTATTCAAACATAGAAGTTAAGCAACCACATTGATAAGGGGTTGCTTGAATCCATTCCAAAGATAGGTGATCCTCAACTTATTATTAGTTGCATCTAATAACTCTCATAAATCTATCTTATAAAATTCTAACCAAGGGCCTAGCCTTGTAACTAAAGAATATCTTACCAAAGATTATCAAGGCTGAGAACGTTGTCTTTATTAGATGAAGATTTATTTTTGGACAATGTTATTGCAGTCTAGAAAAGAATGGAGAGGGACAGAATCCAAGGCATAGAGGCCCTATTCACAATGTTACACCAAGTTTCTAAGACATGGAAGCGCAGAAGCACACATGGGGGACATGTGGAGACAACCCCCAAATTTTAGGGAAATTCATGGAAGACAAGGGTACATCGAGGTCACTAGCATAGGAGGGGTTGTCTCTAAAATTATTTTAATAAAAATAAAAATCTCAACAATAACAATTCATCCCATGCAAATTCAATAGTATGCAATGTAAATACTAAATTCAAATTTGTAAATGTTATAAACACGATTCAAATTCAAATTCAAAAACGAATTACATTGATTCAAATTCATCATTCATCATTCATCATTATAAATAGTATTAAGCAAAATAGTAGATACTAAATCTAAAGTAGTAAATTAAAATTACTCAAAAATAGTAAAGAGTGACAAGTCAAAGACTCAGTTTGAGGTCATCAATATTTAGAGTCAAGACTCAAAAGTCAAAACTGAAAATTAACAATGAACAATGAACACGGAAAATAAAATGAGCATCATGGAGTCGATCCCATTGACCGGTCCTCTACATCCATCTTTTGCATGAAGTTATCAAGACCATCAATGGGAGTGTCACTATCTAAGTAAGATTCACTCTCATGAGTAACCAAAACACACCAACCAAACCATTCTACAACTCATCTAGTCCATCCTCCTTAACTATCTGTGCACCATCCTTTACATCCATCTCCCATCGTGTTGTTGGTCCCCTCCGATACTCTAGTTTCTTCCTATGTGCAAGATGTAGGGAACTGTGCACTGCAACTAGCTTCTCTATTCTCCTATAGGCAAGTTTATTCCTCTTGATAGAGTGGATGAAGCTATATGTGGACCAATTCCTCTCTACCGCCAAGGAACTAGCAATCTGAGACAATAAGTGAATAACAATATGCTGGATCTTTGAAGCACTATCCCCATGCATGGTCCACCAACCAATGGGGTTATCCTAGTCTAAGTCATTACAATCTTCCCCTGCATTAGGTTTGTTTAAGGGACCATTGATACCTGCAAACTACATCCATTGTCTCCTAAGTGTTCTCCCCTCTTCTGCATTGTGCATCTTTGTAATGATGACTAGAAATCCCTTATTGATCTCTAGATCCTCAATGGAAAGAATTCTACCAAGCCTTACCATATCCCATTTTGGGTTGAGTGCATATGTTTCCATGTGCAAAGGTGTGTTCATTTGGTCCCACCTACATTAAATAATGGGTCGAATCCGGTTCATATAGAACTCTAAGGAGGGCTCTTTCTCACGAATGGTTGCCTTTACTTGACCCAGCATGCTATCAAAAGTCATATAGATTTCTCCAAGACTAGGAGAATTTGTGTTAGTGTAGCGAATGACCTCAACTATAGGGTGTAATAATGACACCAAATAACTACAATATGTCCACCAAATCATTATCTAATATTCGAAGCTTGATCTTCTTCCCCTCATCTGTCTTGGATTTTGTTCACATGTTCCAATATAGAGTAACAACCATGGTCTGCAATGTTGATTGCACCTCCAACATCCTCTCTAATAAGAGAAAATACCTGGAAAATCTAGTCATTGTGGGCTTCAGGAATTCCTTCCTCAGGTGAGACTTGTACATAGCTAAAGAGGTGTGGTATTTGCAGATAAACATTTACACATCTCTCGTAGCTATCACCAAGGTGAATTCCCACTAAATTTTTCCAATGTCTTCCAGTGCATTGTTGACTGCATGCACACAACAAGAGATCCAAAAAAATACATTTGTATTTACTCTAAATTAGTAACCCAGTTGATCTACACATTGTTGTTGCATATATCACAACTTGCACAACTTTGGTAAAACTTGTTGATATTATGGTAGCTGCAGGAGATATTTACCTCCACGTGTAAACCTGACGAGAATAGAATATCCCGGGAAGCAGGAAGAAACCCTAAATAATTGATTAAGAACCCTAGAAGACAAGTCATCTCAAGAGAAATATTTGTCTTAGGTTATTATCCTCCAAGAGAAGAAGTCGGTGAAAGGAAATATTATATACTAAGTAATTAGCACCTAGAATGAGAAGTCGGCCTAGGCAGTCTAGTAGAAACAACATAAATATAGGAGGTCAGTCTTCATTTTGGCTAGAATTCTCAGAACTGCAGAAGTACACTTGTGCGCACTGCAGTTGGCCAGTTTGTGTGCAAGTCTTGGGAGCAGTTGCTGTTGGCAATTCTGCAATCTGCATTTTCAGTTTTTCTGGGTTGGACTCTCTGATCATCTTTTGTTATTCTTGCTTGGTGCGCTATCCTTGGAGAGAGGTGCACCACCTTTGTTTGGCTATTAAGCCTAGGGTTTGCTTCCATAATCTTTCTCTGTCAAGGTTAAGGTGCTCGGGGGTGGCTTCGGCCTATGGTTGGGTGAAAATATTGCTATATTGTCTATGGTTAAACAATCACATCCATTATATTCTAACAGGTTATGAGCCCACCATATCTTCGGACAGTCTAACCGCTGGAAAATAGATTGGGAGGATTTGCTCAGTTGTAGTTACAGTTGTAGCCAGGTTTTGTTGCAGCAACGAAACCCTAACCCTCTCATTGAGGCACCTTAAGTGAATGGATTGACCTCATTTATGGATAGACTAGTGCACCCTAGCTTAGCGCATCTCCTGATACTCTCAGCAAGCTAAGACGTCAAGTTTGAGTTTTTGGTCAAAATCAAGGGTTGACCAAGTCAAAGCAGTTATGAATTACTCTATGAAGTCAAAAAACAAGTTAGAAGGGGCTTCTAATTTCATAGCGTGAAATACAAGGATTGACCTCATCCTTGCCAAGAATAAAGTGTTGGATATCGTGAAAGGAAAGATCATGGAACCACAGTTAGAAGAAGGAAAAGAGAAGGAACCTCAGAACGTTGCAGTTTTGGAGAAGTTCAAAGACAGTGACATAAATTCCATGAGTATCATAGTGGACTCTATAAAACACCACTTGATACCCTACATCTTCCATCTTGACTCATCTAAGAAGATGTATGATGCCCTATAAAACCTCTTCTCAGTCAGAAACATTGGACAAGTAACGAGTCTGAAGAATGAGCTCTGTGATATGAAAATGAATGATGATGACAACATAACATTATACTTTGTGAGAATCTCTTAGTTAAGAGATCAACTACAAGCTATTGAAGAGATCATTTCAGAGAAGGAACTGGTAAATATAGTACTCAATGGTCTTCCCAAGACATGGGATGCATTTGCCGCAAGCATGAACACAAGGAAAGAGTATCCTACATTTGAAGAACTTTGGACTTGTTGTGCATAAGAAGAATCAAGGATCAGTGAAAAAGAGAAACCCCAAAAGAAATACGATGATCAAGCCTTCACAACAAGTTTCAAGGATTTCAAGAATAAAAAGAAGTTTGGCTTCAGGAAGAAACCAAATCAAGAGAAAAATATGTCAAAAATACAATGCTTCAATTGTCGAAAATATGGTCACTACAAGAATCATTGTCCCGAGTTAAAGAAAAGGAAGGAAACACATGAAGCATCAGTTGCCGAAGAAAGGGAACCCGAAAAAAAAGACAAGGAGGACAAAACAAACTTCTTCTAAGACAAGGTAACAATACTCTTAATAGTTCTTGTACATACCATGGTTTTTGTACATATCTTGCATATTTATTTCTTAGAAGATAATATGTTCAAAGAGAAACTATACCTATGGAAGAACAACAATATAAGGATTACTATCACAATGAATACAAGTCGGGGAAATATTGCTATAATGAGCACATCCATTATATTCAGGACCAACCTTGTCTATAGCATCTCCAAGAAGCTCAAACTGGAAAGCAGTTTCCAAAACAATCAATAGCTTTAAGAGAGGAAGTCCCATCTTGACATGTAAGTATGATGTTGATAAGTACATGTTCGGAAATATATATCCACCCATCCAGAACAAGAGCAACCTACCCTCACCCGTGTTTGTCTCATCTTCTCTTTCTGCACATTAATATTGGACACTTGCCTTTCTAAAATCAATGTGCTCAACTTATGTTCAACTAGGGGCACATATTAGGGTCTCGATGTTGTGATTGCACAAACCCTCTCCTTATAACAAGGAGAGTGACTAACATGGAAAGGAATGCCATTGCAAAAAGAAATTTTCCCATGGTACACTTTTATCTTTCCTTATGGAACTTACAGTTTCTTCCACATTTTGATCAGCTTGGGACATGATATTTTGGCTAGATAAGGTGCCCTTTGCATCCTCAAAAGCATGGATCTTTGCAGCATGGTTAATTTATTGCATACACTACCCCTTTGCCACATATGCCTACAAGGCGTTGTCTAACCCGACTATAATTCTCATCCCAATGATGGCCACAAACATTGCTAGTCCAACGGCTTGACCCACCACTTTGTTTTCCTAGGTTTTTGTTGGTTGAGGGGCCAAATAATTTGGTTGCACATAAAAAAAGTGGTTTTTTTTGGATCAAATGTCCCTTTGCATATTAAGCAATTCCCTTGGTGAGAAAATATTGGCATTGGCTTGGGTTTCATTCAACATTGATGAGGTGGCAACTCCACTACCACTTCCAACCTCTATCCCACTCCCAACGTGACCCTTTGATTGGGCATCATAATCATTGTCACTATCACTGCTACTGTTGGAACCACTCATGTGGCTAGTTTTAAACTTTTATGTGCACATTTTTAATTTTTGGCAATACAACATGGGTTTCTTATTAAATTTGACCCACTTAAACTTGTTTTTTAATTTTCATGGTCAATTGCAGGCCCAAATGTTGAGTTTGAAATATGGAAATGAAAAATGGAGATAAAAACAAAAACAAAAAACGCTCAAAAATTTAAAAACCAGCAAGCATTTCAATTTCAGATTTGGGACAGAGGGTATTGACCCTACCTCCACACTGTTAGATGAAGAAATATGTTGAATGAGAAACTCATAAATATGTTGAAGGAGAAATCTGAAATCAGCTCAAGAGAAATGATAAAACCCGAAAATGTTGAAGGGGAAATCGACAGCCCAGAGAGAAGACCATGGCTCCCTCTTCAATGAAATTGATGCACTCCTTTACTAAGAAAATCAATGCACTCTCTCTTCCAATCCACCACGAGAAATGATAAATCACTCCAATGAACAAAGATAGATTCTAAATCGCCCAAGGGAAGTCGTGGATAGCTCATGGAAGTGCACTCTTCTCATGGAAAAGACAAAATGACTTTGAAAATGAAATATTAGGAAGTCTTAGTGCCTTTTTTTTAATTGTTTTTATTTTTATTTTGAAGGGGCATTGGCAAAAAATCAAGGGGGTGTCCACGTGTTCCCTTTTTACGAAATGTGTTTTGCACATTAATAAAATGTTTTTGTGTGTCTCTTTGTAGGTCTCAAAAAGGGGGACGCGATGAAATGTTTCACCAGGTGCCCCCCAGTCCAAGAGTGCAAGAAGCGTGGGGGTGCACCCCTAACCCTAGGGGATATGCCCCCATGGAGCACTGCATATTCATTGGAATTGATCAAATCCATTTCAAAGCTAAGTGATCTTCAACTTATTACCAATTGTATTTGATAACTCTCCTAAATGTGTCTTACAAAATTTTAACTAAGGCCCTAGCCCTACAACTAAAGAATATTTTACCAAAGAGCATCAAGCCTCAGAACACTATCTTTATTACATGAAGATTTATCTTGGACAATGTTATTGGAGTCTAGGAAAGAATGGAGTGGACCAAGACCCAAACCCTAGAGTCCCTCTTCTCAAAATTTACTACATCCCTTTCTATTAAATAGGCTAAGTCTAAATAAAAGGGCATTTCAAATCTATCAAGCAAGGATGCCCCTTGGAACCTGTTATCCCCATTTTGTGGATAACTAAGGATATTGTGTCTCGAGGCCCTCAGGTTTTAGATATGGAGTATCGAGAGACTACATGACCAGCAGTATCCTTTTTCATAGATGGAGACCCTTCTCGCCACCATAGAGGTCGCAGATTTTTAGATGGCATCCATCACATTCACTGGCTTCCGAAAGGAAATGGGCCTTGCTCCATGAGGTACAAGTTAGTATTATGGTGAGTATCATTTCAATATTTAAGGCATTTAAGTATGTTGTATCTTAGATTGCTCTAGATTTCATGATATATGTTTGGACATTAGGCCTTTTTCCCTGCTTCACCTTGGTGGTTGACATTGTTCCCTGGTAAGTGGTCTTCCTTGGGGATGGGTTTGCTACTAGGAACTCCCTTGAACGGCCATTGTACCATTCCCAACCATACTTACCAATTTCCATCACTATTTCCTCCCATTTCCTTATCTCTTGGGATTTTAGGGTGTATTGACCCAAGAAGGGGTTGTCCCTCATTCTATGGGAAGAAAGGGGTTGAAGGCCCAGAGGGATTGATGTTGAGTAAAAGATAAAATCCTATGTATGAACCTTCTAGATGCTTTGCCCAGGGATCACCCAAGAAACCAATGAAACACTTGTTTTTTAGAAAAGGGGGACCCACAATAAAATATGATTAAGAATACTTAAAAGGTTAGTTGGAGGATAGGAGAGCTCATCACGAGTCAGCCTATCATGTCCATGAATATCTAGTGGTATGACATTACCATCATCTGGTCACCAAGCCAGGGTAGTGGCTCTCGGTTGCATGGCTGAGAGAAAGGGGGTCTCATCACAATCCAGCCTTCTCATTTCCACTAGGTGTTTGTGGGTGACAGTGTCATTATTTCAATGCCACACTAGGGCAGTGGCATTCAACCTTTCCTTAAAATTATGAAAGAATGAAAGAATGTCAAAATAACGGGCTTGGAAAAAGTGCATTACGGACGAAGGTACTACACACCTTCTACAAAGACACCCATGAATGAGACACTACGACCTCTTGTATGTCATGAGCCCTATTCCCATTGAGTCTTGACCCTAACCACTTCACCCACTTTACATGGCTTAGATAGGGATCTCTTGGAAACTCTCCTTGACCTAGGGAAAGATCTACCCAATATGACACCTCATCAACCCTCCCATATTCAATCTTGACAAATCGCATAATGTCTTTGAGCACTTAATTGTTTGATATAGTGATATTTGATGCACATTCTTAGGTGTCTCATTTATTTATTGAATTCACTTATCATGATGTTATGACTTGAGATCCTTGGAGGGCGTGCTTATTTCTCTTTTCATGACCTAGTTGGTGGATAGTTTTGGAAGAACAAGCCTAGCTTGGGCTTCCATAGGGCTTGAAGCCCATAGGTGGATGTCAGGGGGTTGCATGCCAAATGACAAAGATCAAACTTGGAAGGCCTAAAAGATAACTTGGACAACATAGCCTATCCCCCACATGCCAAACGTTTTGCCTAGGAGAGCCAAAAATGTCACTTCTAGAGGCATGGCATCACCAAGGGGGGGTTAGGGTTTTGTGGTGTGGTTCATGCATTAGCACTTGGACGTTTTGAGGAGAATTGGGCTTTTACCACGAGGGAAGTAACATGGATACTTGACATGTGGCTTTAGCAAGCCTAGCCACCCTCCTCCTACACCATTGACTTGCTTCTAGTGCCAAAGCGTCCCCTAAAGGGGTGACGTTCTTCTAAAATTAGGGTTTTCTTATGTGCAAAAGTAAAATTTAAATGAATTGTTTAATTTACTTTGTTGAGGAGGCAAGATTAGGGTTGTTGACCCCTAGTCTTGTGGTTTACCCATGATTATGTGGACAAATTATCTTAGTGGCATTTTTTTATAAATAAGAGATCATACAATCTCATTTTAAAATAACTCTCCCTCTTGTGAGAAGTACTTGGTCTGGAATTTTCGCTGCACTTGGAGTATTTTTCCTCTTGTGCTATGAAATAATGTTTTTATGGTTATGGTTGATGATGATGATGGTGTGCTATCTCTAGGAGGTCATTCTCTTGCTTTTGTGGAGGTTTACTTTGGCATGTAAAAGATTTTTCTTGAATGGTATGGTCTCTATACTTTGTTATTATCATTTGTGATTCAAGTAAGGTTTTTTTGGCCAAGGCCAGAAAGTGAGTATGAGGGTATACACCTCTATCCTAGTTTCCACCACTTTATGAAGCATTTTTTGCAAGGGTTTAGTTGAGGAAGTAAGAGGATTTACACCCCTCGTCTTCATACCCTAGCTAGGTTACTTGCTTTGGGAAGTAAGAGGGTTTACACCCCAAAGGATTTAGTAAGCTTAGCTCTTTTTATTTGACCCCATTAACCCATACCTAAAGGCACTAGTCTTGCATCAGAGAAACAAATTATTACATTGGGAAACGTAATTTTTTCAAGTTTTAAATATCTCTCTTTTGGATAATGATCTTGATGCCTTGGGGATTCTTCCTCCCTCGTGACATCCTCTTTCTCCCACAATTTCTTATTGTTTTACTAGCTTGTTTTCTACAGCCATTAGGCTGCAAAAAACTCTAACCCTAACCACCAATATCTCACAAACTAACCCTAGATTAACTCTCTAACTTTGCTAGTTTAACCTACTAACCTAGGTGCATATGTTGCGCTATATTTTGGCACTTTTTGATGGTCATATGTGTTGTTGTACTTCATTGAATCCTACAACCATAAGGCTGATATACTACTGCAGAAATTTATTTTTGTTACAACCATCTTTATTTAGTCTTAAAGTGTTATTTTCAGTCCACATTGGTTACTAGTTTTATTGCCGACATTGCTAACTAGTCTAGACCTTTTACTTACTAATTTGGATATAATCTATTGCCAATATAACTGCTTCAAAATAGGGACAACAAAATTAACTTTATGATCCACTTGATATATTGCTTTGCATTTGGATTTTTCTTGTGTCTCGGGCAGGTACAATCATTGGGCAAAGCAACACATCCTTTGGGGCATAATTACTTGGTCTGCAAGGCATCTCCCTTTTCATCTTTTTCACTTAGTGTATTGACTTCTAGGGGCCTCTCCATTACCTTTTCCTTTCTTCTTTCTTTTCCCCTAGGTTATTTGGGATTGCCTCCCAGGAGTGACCTTAGTCACCCCCCAAATGTGGGGCCTACATAGAGGTGACATTGGGTGTAGTGTCCCATAGTTATAGCACTTGATTTTGTGATTGGGTCGGGCTTTGCCCAACCTACAACTTGTGCGATAACATTTTGGCACTGTTGTCGGGGAGGATTTTGAATCCTCTTCAAAACCCTAATGACACTTTGCAAGCTATCCCAAAGACTTTTCCTTTATCTTTCCTGATGACTCCACCCAAGGGACATTCCCTTTCCACCTTTCTTGATGAGCTCCTCTTGAATCTCATATGGAGACTCCACCTTCCAAGAACCCACTTTTCCCTTATCCATTTCTATCATTTGATGAGCATTAGTCTCATATGGTGACTCCATTGAGGCTTTACCCTAAGTGATGGAACCATGGCCTCATGAGACTTACCATGGGTTTTACATAAGGTTTATCCCTCCTTTGATGTTCATGATATTCCTGGATATCCAAACCATTGTCCAACGGAATGGGGGTTAAATTTCCCCAGATTTGACGGTGATCCAACTCTAGCAGTCACCCATGTTGTCAATTATATGAATTATGTTTCAAGCCTAGATGTACTACATGAGGATGTGCTAATGAAAAATTTTGTATCTTCACTGGAGTCAAGAGAAAGGGATTGGCTCGCACACTCATGTAATCCAAAGAGTATCCCTTCTTCTACAAATCTCATTGAAGAATTTCTCAGGAATTATCATCTAGCTACTTAGAGTTTGGAAGATTCTTTTCAAAAGCTCAAACACACTCTTTGCAGAGAAGGTTTTTTTATCAATGATGAGACAATAGATGAAGAAGTGCTCGAAGAACATACTCATGAAAACAAGCTTGAAGAAGATACTGATGAAGAAAATCCAGATGAGACATTTGATGAAGAAGAAGTGCTCATTTCTACCCTTCCATTTGATGAAGACATACAGGCCTGTGTTCCTCCTGTACATCAAGAAGAGAACATGATAAGTGATAATCCTTTTGAATATCTTGATAACACCTTATTTCGTGACTTTGGAAGTGAAGAGGTGTTAGAGGAACCCTTGGATACAACAAATCTTTCTGAAAAAGGGAACATGAAGCACTTTGGATTAAGAATAAAGCTTTGTGTGATGAAGAGGCGATGGAGAAGCATGCCCATGAAGAGAAAAAAGAATCTTGATGAGGCGCAACATGATGAGGCATCATTTTCTTTGCTCCTGCTTGATGAGGATGAGGTCATTCAAACTTGTCTACCTCCTGCACACGAAGATGAAGAAACAATTAGCCTCGATGATACATATGATTTTGTGCAAGACCTCTCTCACATGGTCGATCTACACATTGATGATTTCATATAGGTTTGGAGACGTAGATGGGATGTTAGTTTCTTTAGTATTGATAGAGATCCCATTTATGACATTGAGGGTGGCTCTTAGGCAGAGGGTGTTGATTTTTCATCTTCAGAGTAGTGGTCCTCATACATATATGATTCAGATGTTTAGCAGCCTCGTGATGGTATAGTTACATATTTGTTCTGCCCCTTTGAGGATGACTTGTCACAGCATACTCAAAGTGACCTTTAGTCATCCTTTGATACATACCCTTTTGAGGATGCAAATTTTTTTTATGAGGACTTTCAACCGTTGTGCTCAAATTTTGAGGAATACCAGGACGTGGCTATTGTAGAGCAATCAAAGGTTCATTCTTCAAAGCAGAAGTATTTTCATCTTGGATATTTTCATGAAGATTCCCAGGGGAAGAGGAGGTGTTTTTATACACATGAGACTGTTCCTTACCTCTTACCTTCTTCTCTAAGAGACCATGTAGTATTCTTCTGATCTCTCTGTTATCACTGAAATTTCATCCGCACAGGACGACAAGAACTCCACATCGTCAAAACAGGACTGGAGTCATTCATGACACAAGATTAATTCCTCAGCATTGCAAAAGGGTCAAAAAACTATACAAATGACCAAAAAATTTGAAAGGCGCTTTACATCATCTGGGTGCGCGTGCGTACGCGCATAACAACAACATACAAAGCGCGCATATGTGCAAAAGGCGCGGCTGTTGGGCGAAAAACCCGCGCGCCTGCTAAACGGCGCATTTATTGAAATTGGTCGGCCTCCCAACCACTAATGGATCAGCTCCCAAGTCGATTTGACACCAAATCCGAGCTCAATCCTCATGGTGAGCTGGTCAAAGACCTAATTGTGCCCTAAAGAGCCCCTTTTCACATTCTAAAGAGGTTACATAATGATCCAATGCTTGGCTATAAAAAGCCATGAATGACCACCATTTTCTCAAGGAATTCTTCATACTGTTATGCTGCTGAGA
>SNQJ01S0008993.1:135600-162645 GCA_010110895.2 Picea sitchensis
CTTTTTTAGGGACATACAAAGGTGACTGCAGGGGTATACCACAGTACCTAGGATAGACATCGGGCCACGCTTTGCATAGTATACCCAGAGGGTGCTTTCGTTTTGGAGTTGCACTTACATGGGTAAGTTGCTCTAGTGTTGGTTGTTGTAACTGTTCTTCCAATTAATTTAGTGTTTGGTCGTCTTATCTTATAGGGACTTTTTTAGTGCGTGTTGTTTTTGAACGGTTAGACTACTCTAGTGTGTCTTTTATCTTCTCACACAGTGGAGGATCATGAGCTCCACCGGTCACAAAGGCTTCTTGGCCTACCGCCAGTTACACTGGATCCACCCCTGCCACCACTAAGGCGGAAGCTAGACCAACAAGTGTATTTTGAAGTGACCAAGTCACAAGAAATTGTGCCTAACCAACATCTAGAGGAATCAACCGTTTTAGACCTTGGAGCACAAGATTTCAGTTTGGTTGAAACCTCCACCACTGATCTTTCGACACCCACCATCGTACTGATTCATCCTTACGAGTGCCAGACAGTGTCACACGCAACAATGGAAACAAATGTTGTTATTCCTTCTAGGAATTCTACAATTTCCACTACGGTTTTCACCACAAGAGAGTTTCCACCTCCTAACCCACCATCACCGGTTTGAGCCACCATGGTCTTGACCACCTCTTCATCGCACAGTGGTCTGATCCCATCTCTGGTGGCGGCCACAACCCCTATCACACCAAGTGCGACAGGCCCTCCGTTCTCATACGGGATTCCTAGTTCAGATACAAGTCATGTACTTTCCTACTCCACTTCACAGACTTCAGGTCTGGGGGCAGGGAGCTCTAGTGCTCCTCTGCAAGGACACATGGGGGGAACTCCTGCTCCTTTTAACTCTTTCCCTTACGGGGGAGGTCATATACCTCCTTCATCCCCTTCACTCGATGGCACGCATCAACAATCCGTTGGGCCACCTAGACACCATAGTTTATTTGGAGCAGGGAGTCAAGGATCACCTTTGCATAATATGTCGGTAGGTTTGACACCATTTTCTTTGTTCGGTGCGTTTGGTAAAAACGCCTTCTTGTCGGCTACTTTCCCAATTGGGGGAAACCCTGGTTTCGGACAACCTATTCCTATGTAGGGTACTATTCATGCACAGGGGGCACACCCAGGAACTTCTTCTGCATTAGGGCCTTGGAATTATTGGTCTGGATCCGTTCCCTTGTCAAGAATGTCGATATGGAGTAATTATTTTCACAATCAATAGAACCTTGGGCAAAGCACTATGCCTATCCCCAGGAGAACGACATGGGGAAATCCTTCCCAAATTCATTCAAATGTAATGCATGCCCAACCATCTATATCCTATTTTGGAAATCAGCCGATAATGTCTCCTCACACGCAAAATCCATACGCTGGCCATGGCCATGGTTTTTACCAGAACCCAAGCCAGGAACCAAACTTTTCCTGGCAACCTGGTGCCAGTCAAACTCTAGGCCCCTTTTTCCCAAGTTATCACCAACAACCCAAACTACCCTTCTTGGCAACCTTACATTTGCCAGACTTGACAAGGTTGTTGAATGACCCTATCTGTCATGATCCGCGTTGGCCTTCTATGCCGACGAAGTTGCCTTCGGACATCCCAAACTTCGAAGCCAAGCCTAACGAAGATCCAGGAGATCATGTGACTGCCTTCCATCTTTGGTGCTCATCTAACTCATTGAAAGACGACTCCATACAGTTGGGATTGTTTCAATGTACTCTCATTGGGATTGTCATGAAATGGTACATTGAGCTCGATCACTCAAGATACTCTTCCTTCGTTGAACTAGTGATAGCTTTCCTAAACCATTTCCAATTACCTATGAGATATGACGTTGACACAGAATTGCTGGCCAATTTCTCACAAACAAAAGTGTTATAACCCTAAATTGCACCACACATGCTTACCTGGCATCAGGCCAACTCAGATCTCTTCCTTGCCAAAGCCATGTTGAGTGAACTCTTAAAAACCCTCTCAAATCAAGTGGCTCGTGCCCTAAACCTCTACTGCACACGTTGGAACGCTGGCAGGCCCACTACTGCACGCGTTGGAACGCTGGCTGGCCCACTACAGCCCGCGTTTACCTAACAAAGCACAAAAATAGGAAAGTTGCCGACGGGACGAAAAGATTTGGGTCAGTTAACTGGAACTCCCAGCCATGCACGGTCGAGAGTTCGTCCAAAACCCTAGCTCCTTCTAGCCTATAAATGAAGGGGTAGGGGTACTATTTGGAGGAGGAAAAAGATAGCAAAGAAACTTTGCCCAATTGTCGAATCCATTTGTCCCAACCCTTTATCCTTTCCTCAAGACTAAGAAGAATTCAAGCAAAGAAGTTGGAGGACAAAGAGGAGGAAGAGCCCAGGATCAGGATCGAGGAACGGTGGCTGGTCTCTATCATTATTGTAAGTTGATTCATCTTGAGATTAATAAAAGAATACTTTTCCCGTCCCAATGCACGAGCGATATATATATTTTATTTGATTTATGCTTAATCTCTAACCCTTAGGTAGAAGAATAGCATGCATGCGTGGTGTTTTGTCTCGATTGCAGGATTGTCTTTGGAAGGAGCAGCGAGAGCAAGAAGATAAAGTGCAACGAAGGATCTACATCAAACATCGATAGAANATTTGATTTATGCTTAATCTCTAACCCTTAGGTAGAAGAATAGCATGCATGCGTGGTGTTTTGTCTCGATTGCAGGATTGTCTTTGGAAGGAGCAGCGAGAGCAAGCGGATAAAGTGCAACGGAGGATCTACATCAAACATCGATAGAAAAAGGTTAGTAGGTCTTTTCCATGCTTGTGTGTGAAAAAGGGGTTTGAGAATTGGGGTGATAGGTTAAAAGTGTTTTCTTTAAGGTCATGATCTGCGTACAAGTTCATCTCTAGCTTGTTAGTCCGTAGGGTATTATTTCCCAACAACAGAAAGAGGACCATATCTCTAATCACATTCGAGAATGGAGATGCATAAAGAGTTTAATTAAGGTACCAGTCCCACCAGCATTCCTACTCGAGTGGTTTCTTAATTCTTTGGTCCCACAGTTGTCCAAAGACGTCGTGGCGTCGAGAGTATTTTCCAAAGAAGACGCCATCATGAGAGCTCAACAAGTTGAGCTAATCTATTCTCAGTCTAGTTTATTATACAAGATCTTGCCAGATGCAAAACACTCAATACTTGATAAAACCAGACAGAGAGTTGGACCACATGCCGATGGTATTGTTGGTTCAGCACAAACAAATCCCGCTAAGAAACTAACGAATCAGTTGAAAAAAATTTCTATACAACACACAACGACCAACCAAACTACTGCTTTAGCTTCTCCCCCTACCAAAACGTCAGATGTACACACAGTGCAATCGACTAATCCAAAGGCCACCCAACAGCCTGAAGGAAAGAAAAAATAATGAAAGAAGGGTAAGGGGGATAAAAAACCTACCAATAATGATGGCGACGACAACACTGATAAATGGATGGCGAGGTATTCATGCAACTTATGCGTGGAAGACCACCTGACCCATTTAATTCCTCGGCTGGCAGAAGCCCAAAATTTTGTGATTCAACAACAACCTGTTGTGTTAACCAATCCATTTCAACATGGGCAAAATCTAACACAAGCCTTTGCAAGCATGAAATGGGTCAGCCAAGGACCCTCTCCATCTTCGAACAACCCCACATTCGCAAATGTATATATGGTGAAGGGTGATTCCTTTATATCGACTAGAGCGCATGACTATAGTACACCAAGCACTTCTGAGAAGGGAAAATAAGTTGAACTCCCATATCTTCCTCTACATATTGAGAAAACTTTGGGTGAAACAATGAAACACATTCCCAAAGGCACGTTCAAAAAAGCTTCTCACAACCCAAATGTAAGGGCCGCCCAGAACTATTCTGTGGTGGAAGATTTATCACAAACCCCTTGTGCGATGTCCGCTTTAGAGGTCCTCCAAAGTTTCCCTTCCCATAGGAAAGCCTTGTTAACTGCTTTAGGATCTACTGAGACTTGTAATCTGGGTACAATCATGCTGGATACAAC
The DNA here is from genome assembly GCA_010110895.2 of Picea sitchensis. Taxonomy (NCBI): domain Eukaryota; kingdom Viridiplantae; phylum Streptophyta; class Pinopsida; order Pinales; family Pinaceae; genus Picea; species Picea sitchensis. The sequence continues at coordinate 139,670 of SNQJ01S0008993.1, forward strand.
TAACCTAAAACCTTGTATGCCTTACCACGTAGTGTTTCAGATAGTAGTGTCTTATCCCACAAAATTTTTTACTTGGAATATATTTCGCACGGTGGTCGATGAGGGATCCTCAACATGAGTTATGTCGTTGGCATGTTGGAAGGCTGTTGGCCAACCAGTTTTGTCTCTATCACCTACTCTCCTCACTGCTTTCAACGGTCGTTCATTCCGACCACATGGTATCATTCCCTCTTTCCCCATGCAGTTAGGAGGGAAGACCGTGTGTGTCAAGGTAGAGGTAGTCAATGTGCCCCTCGACTATAACCTCTTGTTAGGAAGGAGTTGGACTTATTCCATGCAAGCTATGGTTGCTACAGTTTTCTGGGTCTTGTTGTTTCCACATGAGGGTCGGATAGTGACCATTGATTAATTGTCTTTCTCTAGACCTGACCCTTCATTGCGGGCATCCACAGTCTCGATGATTTATAATCCTCAATCAGGTGTAGTCAACGTAGGGGTTGGTTTGTACCCATGTTTGATGGGTACATTCGATTACCCGCCCCCTCAAGGCAATATCAAGTTTATATGCAATCACTATAAGGTTGATATTTTTCAAGTTTCATCGTTCTGCATGACTTACTTCGACGATCCATGGATACTTCCTTCCCCATCAACCCCGATAGATGGGATAGGGCACCCGGGCATGTCCATGCCCTTGTCTGCAGTTGAAGTAGCATACTCTTTAGTCCAGCAAGCTTCAGCCAACACTAATCCAACTCCTACACAAGAGTTTGATCCACTTCTAGAGCCTATTTGGGCTCAAGGTTCTCTCGCTGACACCGATTCATTAGACTTAGTCTTACCCTCTAATGAAGCTATAATTGAATAAATGACTAGTCCAAACAAACCCTGGGAAGATCTTCATCACATATCACACTTCCTCCCAGAGTTAAGCAGAATCGAAGCTAGAGAATTCACCATGACTATGATTGGAGATAGGTCTTGTCCTATTAATCCCTTAGCTACACATGAGATCTATGCTGAGGGTAATCTGACAACCATTTTTGAAAGGATACCTATCAATATCTCTAGAACCCCTGGCGTCATAGACAATGTTTTCGTCGGAGCATATTGCTCCCCTGAGGAGATGCCAAGCATCGATCCACAAAGAGTCGATCATGAGCTAACTTTGCTGTTTTTCAAGCTTGCTTTGAGATCCGAAAGAAACATCCAGAAAGATTTCATTTATGCTTTTTTATCTCATCTAGATTAACTAATAAAAGTAACCGCTATGGGTCTTCTTTTAAGCCCTTTTCAGACCCTCTAAACATGAAAAGATTGTCGAGGGATCTTGTGGCCTTTCACGCTCATTAAACTGAAATTTGAAGTCATGTCTGTCTAGTGGTATTTCACCCCTTTTTCGATTCGGAGAGTCATTTGTACGAACAAAGGTATACTCTATGGAACTTCATTTCTCTAGAAGAGTACTCTCAGGTATAATTTTACCCCTTTTTCAGGCCTAAGGGACTAAACTTACGAAAAAAGGAACCCCCACAAAGTCCATAGTTAAGCTCTTTTCAGACTCCCTAAAATTGAAAAGATTGCCGAGTGACCTTATTCTTTCACACTCGTTAAAACTGGTCCAAAAGAACATTCCTGATGGAGTCCATAGTTAAGATTTTTTCAGACTCCTTAAAAATGAAAAAATTGCCGAGTGATCTTGTCCTTATCACACTCATTAAAATGGTTTTGAATAAACGTCTTGTCAGTGCTAGTTTACCCCTTTTTCGAACCGACTAGACTATCTTCGAAAAAGGTACCCCAATGGAGTCTCCTTTTATGTTTTTTCAAACTCTCTAAATACGAAAAACCGTTGAGCTTACCTTCTCTGGACTCGTTAAAATTACATCGAAGGACGTTACCATTGTTTGTTTTGTTAATCGCATTTTCATACCCGCGTCTTTGGCCTAATGCCGAATCCATGTTGCTCTCAACTGAACCATCTGAAGCATGCCTTATACGCAAGCCCTGTAGAATTTTGCCTTTGCGTAATGACACCTTTGGTCCCTGGAGGATTTTTCTCGAGCATCCTTTTCTTGCATATGTCTCTTTTCCCTGAACATCCCTATGTCCCATGCGCTTGGAAATAGTATGTTTGCGACACTCGATTCTCCTTTGTAACGTAACATTCTTTTATTTATTTTTCCAAAATTATTGACAAAGACAAAAAAAAAATCAAATATACCCCAAAAAGAGGAAAGGAAAATTATTTTCTTTATTGGCAGCATAATGAGTCGCCTTTGGATAAAGAAAATCTGTCTGTTTCTTCGTCAAACTATGGGATGTAATACGACCTTAGGAAGTTGTTCTTGCTACATAGATGTGTGTCCTCCTTCGTTTGTTTATTCTTCCAAACATATGAAAAGTTTGCATTGCCTCTTGCTTCGTAAACTTATGATTAATTCCATGCTGCCTAAGTCTCATCATTTGTCGTGTTGTTGTCCAAGGGAAGTTTCTACCAAGCCTGAGTCAGCCTCTCTGCAATTTGTCTCTTTCCCTCATACCCGACCATCCTTAATATCCAATCGAGTCCTTGTTCGAAATCAATGAAGCCTTCAGTCTAATCATCAAGATTATCTAGTACATGACCGGTGAGCCGTCGAAGACCTCTAGGTAGTGAAGTCGTACACTCATATTACAATCCTACCTTGAGTTTTGAATATTTTCAAGTTGTTTCTAGAGCTCTGAAGATCTCATCTCTAGTCGTCAGGCCATATCAGCTTCTAGAAGATGGATACTCTATATGTATATCTTTTTGATTTCGAGATGTAGCTCCGCTGTGTATTGTTCATGGCTACACTTTATATAGTTATTTGACATGGATCTATAGTGTATTTGATTGGTAGCCATGATTCTATTTTATCCTGGGCATGGGTATGCCTACCTCAGTGAGACATTTGTTATTTTGCAGACAACACCTCCCGATTCTTGGTCCCTGGGATCACTTGTTCAGCAAATCAGTAAAGATTGGTAATGTATTTCGGCCATCAGATGCTCTTCTAACCTCACACATTAGGGGGCATCTATTATAACCTTAATTTTCACCATACATGCTTACCTGGCACTAGGCCATCTCAGATCCCTTCTTTGTCAAAGAACTGTTGAACAACTCGTTAAAAAACCTCTTTTATAAGGGCCCACGTGCCCTACTCCATTAATGAATGCATGTACATGCTAGCTGACCTAAAACAACCCGCGTGGACCTACAAAAGCACGAAAAAAGGAAAGTTGTCGACGAAACACACAACTTTGGGTGAGCTAACTGAAACTCCCAATCATGCATGGCCAAGGGTTTGTCCAAATACATAGCTTCTTCTAGCCTATAAAAGAAGGGTTAAGGGTCCCATTTGGAAGAGGAGAATATGAGTAAAGAAACTATGCCCAATTTCACATTCCCATTGTCCCAACCCTTTAGCCATCCTTGTGCAAAGAGAGATACAAAGAAAAGAAGTTGGAGGAAATTTGAAGAGGAGCCCAAGATCAGGATTCACGAAGCAGTGGTCGGTCTCGACATTGTAAGTTGATTCATTAAAGTTAATGATAAACAAATTATTTTCCTGTCCCACTATATGAGTTATTCATAGTTTAGTAAATATATGTTTGAATCTCTAACCCATTAGTCTGTAGGTAAAATGCATGTGTAGTTTGTTGCTTGTTTTGTATGCAAGTCAACCTTGGGAGGAGATCTGTTAACAAGCGATCAAGAATGAATAAGGATCAACATCGAACATCCAGAACAAGTTATGTTGGTCTTACCATGTATTTGCTAGAAAAAAATGGGGGGTTGGTCTAGGGACGAAGGTAGAAAGTAGGGTTCTTTTGTTCATATCTCCATGCATAATATAACCCTATTTGCTAGTCTGTAGGGGGATTTCCCACCACAACAGGAGGCTACGTCCTCCATGGTGCACTCTCCATTGTCACCATATCTGCCTCTACATTACAACTACAACATCGTGAAAGAAGAGGCACAACCTCCTCCTTTGCACCTCATCTTTAACATTGTGAAAGAGGAGGCGTCACCTCCAGCTTCGCATCTCATCCCAAGAACAATGAAAATGAAAATTCCACCCATGGCGGTGCACCTCCCCACTTCTACCAACCTTATAGACCCCCCAGTTCTCAACTCGGGTGAGCCATACTACGGTGATAGGAGTTGTCAAGTGGAGGAGGAAATCCATCCAAGTTGGCAATTGACAGGTGCAGGAAAGGATCCAACCACATCGTGAGGCGATGAGATGGGAAAGGGAGAAGAGAACTCGCACTTTGCCTACCATTTGGCAGAGGATCATCTTGAGCTCCTCTTCAACATCTGACAGTGGCAGGATGACCAGGTGCATGGCCAAGGCGTCATCAATCAGCGATTGGACATGCTACTTGAGGCACTCACGGATGCTCCAATGCAGGCTCGATTCCCAACATGCAAGCAACGATTCACCCTAGCATACACCACTCATGGACATCCAGGTTCTCCCATGTAATGAAGTGGCTCACCCCAGGTTACATTGTTTTGTTAATTTCATTCATAGCATCGATGGTCTAATATACCATGATGTTAAGCTAGATTTTACTCATTTTGTTTGTATAATTCTCTCAATAATGGTGGCTTTGAATAAGGCCAACCCTAGATTAGGTAGGCAGAACTGGGTTCCTGCAAACACTTGCAATTATTTGCACAATTTTTGTATAATCTCTTCTAGTCATGACAACATCAAAACTGTTTGGAGCCACCTGTTCTATTTTCCCTTTAGTGGTAGAATAGGTGGCTTCCAAGTGTCATGGAATTGTAGACATATGATATAATACAAGGTCCTTCATTTGTTTACAAAAAAAAACATAGAGGACGTTGAAAATTTTGCTTCTATATAGAAAAGATTAAATCAATTATTTAGATTGGAAGAAGAACAAAGTGAAGCTCTAAATAAAACGTCTCAGAGGAAACAAAGTGTCAAAATGTGTTTTTATCAGAGCGCAATAGTAAAAATGTTTCAAAAAGGTGAATTTTTGTTACTCTGGAACAAAGCTAAGGAGAAATTGTAAATGCACACAAAGTTTGAAGCACTATGGATCAGGTCATACATCATTGAAAAAATATTAGGTTTCAATTCATATATGCTCAAAGACATGAAGGTGAAAATGTTCATGTTTCATGTCAATGGGCGACACTTGAAAAGCTTTTTTGCCTGAAATTTTCTCTTATCTTTGTACATAGTTTTTCTTTTATTATGCACATCCTTACTATTTTGACTCCATTTCCCAAAGGATAAAACATCTAGTCATGAAGATTATGGATTCTTGACAATCCACATGGGGTTATCATCCCATAGTTGGAGCCATTTGTTGAGCCCCTTTTGTACCTTTTTCCCCTTATTCTAGTTTCCCACCTCTTTTTACCCTTTCTTTCCCCCTTATATATTTTCCATTTTCCCATTTTCTCTTTATCCCTTCTTTTTCCCTTTCTTGGTGCTACTTTACTTAGTCTATTTTCATGTTCGTGGACTTTCATACTTGTCGAATCATGCAATTGAATTATCATCCATTCACCCATGTATAAGTCTTCCCAACACTTAGAATGATTTTGCATTTTGGACTTTCAGACTTTTGGACCTGCGAATACTTAGCCATTAAATTCCACTCTCTACATTATACGCCCGACATTTCTGGATACTTAGCCATTTCATACACTCAAACTCTTGGATTTTCGGAATTTCGAACTCACATATATGCCTTTTCATAATAATCTCCAACCTCGACTCTCTGCCATTACCTGTCCCTTCACATTGTTCAATGTCACATTTAGTGTTATCCCTACATACCCAACTACCAAATTTATTATTGAATTTGTTGTTAATTAATGATGTTGTTACTAAGGCTAGTAATATTTATTTTGAGTTAATGTTTCCATAAAACAAAATCTAACTCAAGTTCATTTTACAGTGAAAATTAATTTTTCAAGAAAATATGGCGAACTTCGCTTGGAAAACCATGAGAAAATAGTCGTTTTGTGGGGATACTCTGAACCTATTTGCTAGGTAAGATCAGAATTATCATTTGTCTCACTTCTACTAGTATTACGAGAAATTGTTGGATAGAGAAAACAATAAAGTATGGACCTCCATAATAGTTCTCGCGGGATATGTTCCAAAAGTATTTGAGTGCATGGACATCGTCACTTGGTGCGTCGATAAACTCATTCAAAATAGAAGAGTCATCACATTGCAGAATAACTCTCCTATCAAATTTTGTATCTAAATTCAAGAAATTTTTATTTGGGGAAGACACTCCATGGTTATCATTGGAAGAAAAAAAAATTCTAATGGGGAGAGGAGTTCTGGAAAAAATGGAATATTATAATGTCATCAAGGTTTTCTGCTCTATTGAAAGACCTATATTCCTTCCCTATTATATTTTTGATAATTTGTTTTTCATTGAAATATCCCGAAAATATAAATTATGGTTCCATACTTTATCTGAGAAAAGGAGAAAACAATTCATACCTCTCCCATGGAAAGTCAATGAAATTCTTCTTCGGGGAATTTCCAAAATAGATGAATATGATGTTGATTTCGAGAATTCTGACCTAAAATTTGTAGAGGAAATCAAGGGTTTCAACCCAAATCACCTTTTCTATAATCATTTTCTTTCAATTGGGCTCATCCCTGCACTTTTAAAATCATCCATTAGTAAAGAAGAAGAAAATGGCAGTCACAATCCTAGTGATCAAGAAGCTGACATAAATTTTGAAGACATATAAATTGTCATAAGCACTACAGAGCATCATAAAGAAATGGGTAAACCCTCGAATTATAAAAATGTCCAATCAACAACTATCTATAGAAGAAGTGCCTTGCCAAAGGAAAATACTCAAGCAAGAACATCCCACATGAAAAAAATGCAGAGCAATAATTCAAGAGACGATGAAGAGAACAACCCTCCTAAAGGGAACCTAGAAAATACCCATAAGATAAAGGTCAAAATAAAAAGAACTAATTAACATCAGGAAGGGGATGAAACACATGCTTAGGAAGATGGTTTTCTATTGGATAACATGGATTTAGATGTAGATATTGAAAACGTTACTTTCCCATATGTAGAAGTATCAGTTCGAGAAAATGTACATCTTGTCTCCACACTCGTGATCGAGGATGAGACGTTTTCTGATGAGGAAACATTTGTTGTAAAAAATTCATATTTTGACATGGAATCTAATAAATTAGTTTTCTAAAGAACTACAAAGAGTAATAGAGAGAAGCTACGATCTACCATTGACACATGGGATATATTACCTTCAAAATTATCATCAATTCATAGAGTTACAAGGGATGCACTTGATGTTTCAATTGCAGACATGGAAGAAGAGAATGCCCATTTGAAAGAAAGAATTAAATAATTGGATACAACCCTAATGCCTCCACCAATTATGTCTTCTCCCATTGCTATGATTCATCCTGGAATTAAATCAAGTTCAAGGATCAAAGGAATTTCTAGTTTAATCACGACCACCCATCATTTTGTTGAAAAAAATATTAAGAAAAGAATGTCATCAATCATGGAATTGTGGGATATGGACAAGATCTTTTCTTCTCTTGGTTTACGAATTCAAAATACCAAGGAATATTTAAATTCATACTTGAAAAATGATGAAGGGTTCTACATTGACGGAGTTGTGATGTTTACAACTAGAGTTTCAACAATGACAAAGAAAACAAGAAAGCAAGAAAATATACCTTCTTCGAGCCGCATCAAACAATTGAAATATTGTTGGATGGAAATAATTAATTTGTTGAAAGGTCTTATAACTCAATTAGTTGACTTATCAAGAAGGAAAATAAAGCATATTTAAAAATGATTGATTTGGATATCACTGGAACTACCATTGAAGCCTCGGACCCTAAGTATATTTCAAATTCTATGCTCATGACTCAACAACATTTCAAATAGAAAATTGAAGAATTGAAAAGGATTTCGGCTGAAACGTTTGATTATAATATGATGGAGTTTACACATGATGAATTTGATAGCTGGTTGGATGAGTACACAAATAAAAATGAAGACATTGAAAATATATTACAAAATTTATCTATTGATCTTAGGGAAATTGAAAATGAATTGTTTAATGTTAAGATAAAACAAGAAGTAACCATTTCTCCATTGAGTGACTTTATCCAAGAATGGTTGAATAATTCAGTTTCCTAGATTTACGAAATTCCAACTGAGGTAGTTATGACCAGTAACCAAAATGCAGCCAGCAAGAGTATAAAGGAAGTGGAAGAAATCAAATGGAGAGAGAGAGATACCATCATAATAAATCCATGTTGATAACATGTTTCTTTGTGTATCGATTTTCATCCAGTTATTCTTCTTCTTTTAATAGAAAGGTATAACCGAATTCTGATCACTTTCTCTTTGTCTTCTTTCTAGATTTTACTCCTCGACACCCTCCCACTTTATTCCTTCTACATTATAGCTTCTTGTATATGTTTTATTTTATGGTCCATGGGATCCCTAATCCCAGTCCTACGAACAACCGCCTTTAAATTTCAAAGCATTGTAACAAACTTTATTATTTTTGAGAAATCCCAAGAGAACTAATTCGGGATCAGTTTTGACTGTATTTTATAACTCTGAGTTCTGAGTATAAAGTATTTGAAATTGATCCATCATAATAGTCTTTTGAGCTATACAACTATTTACTCTATAAAAGTTCTCTTATGCGTCCAGACCATCTTCTTTTATTTTGATGTGATCATAAATCTTTATTTTCACTATGATGGATGTGAGGATTTTTTTTTTTTTTCTACAAATNTGTGTGAGATTCCTAGTTCTTTCTCAGGAATTCTCTTTTTATAAATATTTCATTTTTCAACATTTTAATCTTTCTTTGAGCATAAAATACTGGACTATTTTAAGGTCCTATATTATTTCTTGGTCTAGGAGTAATTAAGGATATCATAATCCAAAGAGGATTACCACCTCTATAAAGACACGGGAGGATTCATATCCTCATGAGGCTTCCATTTCAGTCCTAATAGATTCAGGTGTCAATACGACTTAAATCGACTTGAAGCAGAATTTGGTCAAGAAGAGAGAAGACTTGAAAACTAAATCATCTCCTTGAACATCCAACTTGAAGAAGCAAAGAGGATGGAAGAATTCATCAAGAGTTGGATGATGAAGAAAGAAGAAGAGGTTGAGATGCTTGAAGAATATTTTGTTACATTGAAATATAAAATCATCAAGCTCAACAAGAATGTTGAAGAGAATCCCTCCAGGTCACTAGAAAACAAGAATCAAGAAAAGAGTAAGAGTTATGCAGAAGTACTCAAAGGAAGGAATCATGGTTAGCAAGAATCAAAGAAGAAATATTATAATATAGATACATCTTCAACAAGACCTACCACATTGCGGAAACAAATAAGCTTCAACCATGATGAAGAGATCCACGGAAGAGAATATCATGATCATTCGAGGAAATAATTCAAAAGGGACTACACAACAAAGAATATCATTCACTCACATGTATGTAAATTTCTTTTATGGTCATTGTTTTTATTGTACTAACTTTGGACATATGGTTGCAATTGCAGGGCTTATGAAAGAAATGTTCAAACAAGAAAAGTTCATGTGGCCCCACATGACATTGAATGTTACAAGTGCCATAACTATGGACACATAGCTCATGATTGTAAAACCATGATGGATATTTCTTTGAGAAAGAACATTGATATCAAATATAAGAAGGTTTGGAAAAGAAAACAAGAATAGGAAAAGGAAGATTAGATGAATAAAGGATATCTAGAAGTCATACTCTCAATATTGCCAATAGTACGAGATGAAGACAAATCTACAGAAAAAAAAGAAAGATGTCATATATAGGAAGGTTTGGAGAAGAAATGAAAAACAAGAAGAACATGTGAATAAAGACCAGGTCCTAGATATCACAGGATCTGTAGTAGTATGAGAAATAAAAGAAGAGAAGGTGAATAAAAAACAGGTTCAAGAGATTGTACTTTCATGAATTATAGTGAAAGATCAATCCACTCGCAAAAAGAAAGAAGTCAAAGTTTAGAAATATGATGAGTCTACGAATGAAGAGGAAGATTACTTCACATCATAGCAGGTATTTTTTTTGAGCCACTCGGATTGGATACTGCCAGTGAATATGAATATTGAACAGGGGGAGTCCATGCAGTAGAGACTATAGACCATAGAACCATCTTTCGAGTAGTATGAAGTGTTTATAGATACATATTAAGAGAATTCATATCGAAGAAGTGTATAGTAGCATATTGATCAATTGAGAAGTAGTGTTCCCACACAAGTATTAGTTGGAAGACAAAAAATTATGATTCTACTGCACATATGTATTCAGGAAGGGATATCTTTAGTACTTGTTGTTTTAGACATGCAGAGTTTGATGAGAAGACAGATCAAATCAGTGGACATATTTTGATTTAGTCTAATAAATAGGAACATGTGACGATCAATTGTAGTATATTCAAGAGAAGTCTTCAGAATGGTACAGTGACAGATGGGTCAGCATCATGGATAGTTGAGTAGCATGGTTATGGACAGTTTGTGACATATGGGCAGAGATGGATTTGTGATATGCTTAACATGTACAAGATACATGGGTCAGATGCATAGCAACATATTTACAATTGGAATTAGTGGAATCAGTTAGTCATAGAAAGGAAAAATAGTGAAAGACACAACATAACAGGGGAAGGGAAACCATCAGTAGAATTTATATCATCAGAAGGAAATCATTGAAAAGTGTGGTCAAGTGAACATGACAAGTTATTGAAGAAATCAAGCAATGATTTTTTTTTATCTATGTCAGTGAATTTCAAGATGAAACACCAATGGACAATAAAAAACACTGGAAGATAAACATATATAGGTATCCCTACATTGATCTAAATCTTACAGAAAAGTCAAGGGAAGAAAAATCATCAAAGAGAGAAATCTAGAAAGGAATATTAGTAGCATACAGACAGGGAGACATACCCACAGGGGGAGCTATTCTTTTACCCATGATTGATTACAACAAGTACAATGGCAGGAGAAGACATATTGACATGGAGAGTTAACCTTTGGTCAAAGATGAAGAGAAATAACAAAGGCATGAAGGCAGGGGAAGCAACCCCAAGAGAAGATACCATTTTCCATTGATGTCAAAGGGAGAGATATAGAAGCATTGATGAGGAGAGATGTTCACATGGGGAGCATGAGCATGAGTTTTTCCATGTCTAAGTGTTTCCATCAATGACAAATGGGGGTATTGTTGGATAGTTGGTTTTCATTGATGTCAACCCTTGGAGAGTGATCTTGGAGATTGATGCCAACCCCTAGAGATTGATGTAAACCCTTGGACAGGTCCAGATATGTTGGACATATGATTGAAATTTTTATGATAGAGATTGATGGTGAGTTAGTTGGGTACATTTGATGTAGTCTACATGTATCCATGGAGGTGTGGTTATGGGACCCAAATTTGATTAAGGAATATGGAGATGAAGGGCACTGTAATTGCAGGTAAGACTATCATAAATGGTAAGACAGTTGAGGAGTTATGATGTCATGAATTTAGAATCCCCAAAGATCGGTTAACAATCCTCTATGGAAGCTCCAAATATGGGTTAAGAAACCCCTAATTGGCTGAATGTTATTAATGAAAGGGTAAAGTGGTTGTAACAAGAAAGTTCAAGAAGCCCTAAAATTAAGGAAAAAGGTTACTTAGAAAGAGTATATATACACCTCAAGAAATCACTCATAAGAACATTCACAGACATTATATTGAATATATTAAAAGTGAGAAAGTGATTGTTATGTGAGGTAGCCAAGGAGATTGAGGTGAATTTCAGAGGGAATATGAAGTGAAAAAGGGAGAAATTCCACAAGGGAGGATGAATCCTTGTGAGGATGTGTTCTAAGGTATGTTATTTACAAGTCATATTACCATTTTTTCCATAACATCTTTTCTAGAATGATTCATATAGAGAAAAATTGTTGAGGTTTATAAGACATGTCAAGGTACATGTGTTATAAATTTCATCATTTGTTTCATAGTATTTTCAGAGATAAAATCTGTGGGAAACAAGGTTGTTTCCTAGTCCGAAAACTAGTGTCAAACACGTGTTCTAGGTAAAATAGTCATAAAGTGTTCATAGAGGATACAAATTCAGTGAGACAAAATGATTTGGATAGATTACAGTACGTAGTATGTTGAGTATGATTTTCATATCTAGATATCAAATATTATGCACGTGGCATGCTCTACAAGTTCACTCTCTAGAATAATTCAGAATTCAGAAAGGTCTTCCATTTTTTCTATAAATCCTTTTCTAGGATGTTCCAAGAAGTGAAACTTGGGGGAATTACAGAGAAGATATTGAATACTATTGGGTACAAGTCTCATACCTTTATTTATTATAGGTACATAGTTATGCTTGTTTAAATTTAGGGTTTGGGACTAATCCAAAAACTAGTCTTGTGAGACTGAGGTAAAGTTTGATGAAGATGTTATTATCTTGTTGTTGAAGTTGAGGAAGGTCTGTAGGTCTGTGATCACATACACCAAGTTTGTTATAGAGTTACAAGTATGTTTATATGCATGTTTTATGGTTACATGTTGATGATGTTATGGTGCATGCTTGAGGTAAGTCTTTTGTATATTGTTGAGGCATTGGCACATGCTTGAGGCACATATTAGGTGCATGGTTGAGGCATATACTTGGTATATGATCTTGGATATTTGGTACTTTGTTGAGGTAAACCTTTGATAGTACTTGCTTGATATATCCTATGATACATGATGTATGGCATGATTGAGCGATATGGTATATGGTATATGGTTGAGATACATTGTTGGTACATGGGATGGTACTTGTGTTGATGTACATGGTTGATGCTTGGTATGGTACAATATTGGTACATGGTATGGTGTTGAAGTACATGGTTGATGTACATGTCTGATATGCATGGTTAATATGCATGGTTTATGTACATGGTTGGAACATGGTATGATTCATGATATGGTATATGGTTGATGTGCATGGTTGGTACATTTTATGGTACATAGTTGATGGTACATGTTATGGCATAGTTTTATGCATGGTGCATGGTACAAGTTGGTACCTGGTTGAGACACATATCTTGTGATGGTATGTTGGTGATATTGATACATACTTCGTAGAAACATCTATTGGTAATGTTGGAAATCTAGTTGAGAGGTGTCCTTGGTATATGATCCATGTGAGAGGATCTAGTTGAGTATTAGTGACAGTGACAGGTTGGACAAGTTGACAATGACAGATTAGATACAATGACAGGTTGAAAAGTAACAGGTTGATGTGACAGTGATAGTGGTAGTGATAGTGACAGTGGTAGTGACAGTAGTAGTGACAATGACATGCATTGTCATAGTGATAGTTGGTCTACACTTATACTTCAGCGTGGCAGGTTGGGGCAAGGAAAGGGGGTTGTAGCCTCCTTCCGGTTGAATCTGGAGAATCAGGGAGTTGGAGATTCCTTTAGGTTGTAGCTTGAGAACTAGGTGGTTTTATCCACCTTCCAGTTGGAGCCAGAGAACCTAGTGGGTTGTATCCTCGTTTTGGTTGGAGCCATATAATTCAGGGATTTGTAGCTTCCTTCATGTTGGAGCCTTAGAATAGAGGGTTGTAGCATCCTTCTAGTTGCATGTGGAGAATTGGGAAGTTGGGGCTTCCTATGAATGGATTCTTGATATATATATAAGAAAACATTATATGGTTTTATCCCATTTGGGTTTCCGTGTATATATATATATATATATATATAAGAGAGAGAGAGAGAGAGAGAGAGACATAGATATAGATATAGATATGAAACATTGATGATAAATTGTTGAACATTGTTGATAAAGTGAAAGAATATATTGTGGTTAAAAGTGGTATAAAGTACTCATATTGATTCACACACACCCCCACCACCACCACCTCTCAGTATTCCAACCCTAAATTCCTTGAATTTGTCAAAGACATGGCTCTTATTCTTCAAGAAATAAATCCAAGTAAATCTAGATAGATCATCGATAAAGGTTGGGATGTACTTCAAACCTGCTAATGAATGCTTATTAATACAACAAATATCACCGTGAACAATCTCTAGTGGGTTTTGTGGATGCTATACTTTTCTAGAGTCAAAAGGTGCATGATGATTCTTTCCCAACACATATCCTCTATAGACTCCATCAAGTGGAATAAATTTAGGTAATACAATAACCATGCTTTGTGTGACCATCAAATTTAGATTTTGAAAATTTAGGTGTCCAAGTCGTTTATGCCAAATTTTTCTCTATTCGTCGATTTTTGCAATGAGAAAAATCAATCTAGGATATGGTAAAGGTAAGTTGAAAAATTTATACATTCCATCCTTGGAATCGAGAAACCCTTCAGTGATAATCAAAATATTGTTCTTCAAATCCTTAACAAAGAACCGATCCATACAAAACTCAACAATCTTACTAGTATGTGTTAGTTGGGAAATTAAAAATATATTTTCACTCAGATTAGGCACATGATAGACATCAACAATTCTACCATGTCGACAAGGAACATCACCATGACTAACAATATCAAGGGTAAAATTATCATATACATAAATCTTTCTCTCGACATATTTATCCAAGAAGGAGAAAGAGAAGCATCTTTGGCCAAATGATGGGTGCACCCATAATTGATTACCCACTCATTATTCATAGTTTGAATAAGAAACACTTGAGAAATTCCAACTTGGAAGGAAAATTTGTTAGTCGATCAACACATCGTCGACATATCTAGTATTTTTTCTTCACATGTCCAGTATTTCCACAGTGGAGACATGTTTTCTTCTTTCAATTCTTCTGAGTGGACATCGAATTATCTATATTCACTCTATTCTTCTAGTCAAGACATTGTTGTCTATGTATAGGAGCATCATAGTGTCCTCTCTCCTTATAATTTAACTTTCCCTTTCCCTTGAGAAAGTGAGCTTGATGTTTACCACCAAGCTTCCCTTCATCAAGCAACCTATGTTTATCATTAATCAGTAAGACACATATGGTATCAAAGTTATATTCCTTACCATATTCCTTTCATTCCTTCCAATTTGTATGAAATCTAGAACAAAACATGTGAAAGGGTGTTCTTAGATTCATCAAGACCAATTCAATGAGCTATCCATATTTCTTCTAAAAATTATTCCCACATTCACCTAGTTTCAACTAAAACTCTTTAACATGAGCCAAATATTCCCCAATCGTTTCAAAAGAATGGGAATCAAGAGAGATAAACTCTTTCTCTAATTTCATAACTTGACTTTCATTGACTTTTTCAAACAAAGACTTCAACTTCTTCTAAAATTTATGAGGATAGTCAACCTCGCTTGTATGAAAGTGAACCTCTTAATAAATGTAGGTCATAATGACCCCAACAGCCTCATATTTATTCCCATCAATGAGAAGCTTCCCTTGGTCATCCTTTGGATCTATAATTATGGACTTAGTATATTTCTATAGATCCTTGATTTTCAGAAAATTCTCCATATATGGTGCCCATATAGCATAATTGAGTCCATTCACAACAACAAGATCAATATTGAAAGTCATCTTTCAATATCCTACATATTTGATATGGTCTAGATGGGTTATAGTCAACAAATCAACAACCCATAGTCATAGACTACAAGATATGACTCAACAAGTTTTATGAAAAACAGGTGAGGTAAAAACTAGTCACTCTAATACCATGTTGGGATTGGGGTAACCCTGAGAAGAACAAAACAGAATTTGTAGAAATAGAATAGAAGGAATAATGCTCCAAGAAGATCAATGGTGTCTAAATACATTCTTTCATCACTTAATAACAATGCATTATGATTAGAAAATCAAAATGTATCATTGAATACACATCATATCACACACATATCATCGACCCATGGGGTCATTTATTTATAGTCTTAAGATCTAACCAATTTCCTTGAAATGGGGAAGATCTAGCCCACAAATAATAGTGAGCGGTTGTAACAATTTTTAGTAAACCCACGTTGTCTTGTTGGATAGTCGAATTTTATAGTTGAACCGACCATCCATTCGTACAACACGTAGTCTATTGCTTAGTTGGTCGATCCATTGACCAACTTTCTGTGGATGCTAGTCAACCACTCGACTGACTATCTCCAACTGTTATTTGACTACTCAATTGAGTGTCTCTAGTTGATAGTTGAGCATTTGGCCAACTACCTCCAACTGTTAGTCGACTACTTGATTGACCATTTGTTAGTTGACCGCTCGACTGACTATCTATAGTAGAGGTGTTATGAACCATAAGAACTTGTGGTTCCAAAAATATTTAGCTAAGATTGATTAATATTCCATATCTTTGAGCTCGAGACTTTGACAATTTTCCTAAGTTTGTATTTTCCCATTGGCACTCTTCTTTCATTAACACTTTGAGTTCTTTGAATTTTTGTATTTCCTCATATTTTGTTTTATTTTGACATTGAGGTCCTTCATAATTTTCCAACCTTGCAATTATTGGACTCATCCTTGAAAATCTGCTTGTCACATATTTTTCATGTTTGGAACTTAGTAACATATGTGATATGTCATGGGTTTCCCAAAATTCAGTTATTGAAAAGTCACGACAACGCCTATAAGGATCATTTCACAAGGACATCAAGGATGAATTCTATGCAAAGTGTGACATGTCACAAATATTCAAAAGGACACAAGATTAACAACCTTGCAACAAGGTGCAAAAGATGAAATTTTCTGAGTGTGATATATTGCAAAGAATAAAACAAAGATAATGAAGGTCAAAATTTGTATGCGCATGCAAAATCACAGAGGTCACAAAATTTAACAATTCCAAGCCTCGTGAAAAAATGAAGCAAAAGAAAGGTGGGAGTTGCAATACATTGCATGAAAATATAAGTTAGAAGATTGTTTGTGATGCAAAAAATATTAAAAAGAAAAGGATGAGGCTTGCAACTTGTCACACTAAACTAAGATTTGTAAGATTCACAACCTCACAAAAAATCACAAGGGGAAATATTTATATCCCTCAACTTGTCACACTAGATCAACAATTGTATAGTTGATTACCATATCATAAAGCACATATTGAAATGATTCAAAGGGTGTGGAAATCATTGTTATCACCGAAAAATGTCTCACTACAACTACAGACAATGGATGAAGAAACATGTAACACAAACACAACATACTACCAATATTCATGGAAGGATTACATTCGGTTTTGAAATAAAATAAAAAAACTATACAAAAGTGGTTATGTAAATCCGCGCACATTCAGCCAAAGCCTCGTGTGCACATCTGTGTGGGATAATATAGTGTACATCACACACAATGCATGATTGATAGTCGAAATACCCACATGGACGTTGAAACAATGGATTAATGAATTTGGTCGGGCCTCAATCATTTTGGGGATGAAGGGAACCTCCCCCATACCCAAAATGGCCCTCAAATTTCACCTTGGGATCACTGAAAGGGATGGGAAGTACCTCCAAGGGCTTCCTATTCACACTTAGAACCAATTGAGAAAAATATTTCCATACTCCTATAAATAAAGGGCCATTGTATGAAAAAAAGAAGAACCATTTGAGTATTGTTATGCTACTCATTTTTAGCTTTGGGAAGCCACCTTCCTTTTCGAAAGCTTTGAGCATCCATAGCAAGTGTTACATCACTCTTGTATTCACCATTTTCCTTTGTTAGCCATTGATAGTAGAAAGAATACTTTGTACTTGGGGACTAAAGATCCTTCCCAAGGAGGAAGAGGGGACTCATAAGTTCCCATATTTATCCAAGGAGTATCAATTCAAATATCAGATTATTCAGTATATCTCTCTTGTGTTTTCTTTGTGCATTCATTCCAAGTTATTATTTTCTTAGTTTAGATTTATTCCCATGCTGTTTATCTCTTGTTTATTTATGTTATTTGAGACACTAACCAACTAACTCTTTGTTGTGATTTATGGATAGCCTAACTAGATAGTTAAGGGACTCCCTTTTTCTCACTCTTGTGACAAAAACAACCCAACAGATTGGCCACCATACTAGGGGGTTGAATCAAAATTCTCCCCAAATAGGTTGTTAGAGTGTTCTTTCTTACTTGTTTGCATGTGCAGGGGTCAAAACCGGTCTAAACTCACCATTTGAGAGCAAGATTTCACCCCGCCAACTTTCCTGCATGCGCATGGTTTCGTGATGAAAAAACACGCAATCCATGCAAATATGTGATCTCTCATAACTCTCTAAACATGCAGTTTGTGCGTTGTGTGTGACTGTTTTTGGTTCTACCGTGCACTTGTCTTGTGTTTGAAAAATCTAAAGGCTTGAGTTTCCAACTGCCACTCAGTAGTTTAGATTTGATTTTAGCACTTTGTAAAAGCTAGTATAAGCAGGTTGAGATCTCATTATTTCATCCATTAAACTCACATCACACATAGATAATTAAGGAGACTAAAAGAAACCATAATATATTTAATTTCCTTGATTTCCACGTGGATGGCTTAAGCAGTTTTGCATTTGAGTTTCAAAAAGCTTCCAGTTTTACAAAATTCATCACATTAAATTGGGACTAGAAGGCCATCTAAATCAATATTAGAGTATGTTCTTTCCTCTCACCTTAGTGTGATCTTGGAAATCATAGAAAGAGGTTTCTTATATGAGTCTCCATATCGCTTGGAAAATCAAGTTATTTTAAAAAAAAGAGGCCAATCCTCTCAACTTACTTAATTGAAGATTAAAAGAGTTGTAAGGGCCCATATGCCCACATGCATGCAATTCTAGGATAGTTTTAAAATTATTAGAGTAAGTCACCTAAGGAGTTTAAATAATTTGTAAGGGCCCACACATGCCCACATGCTCACAATCTAGGACTAGTTTCAATTTTCTAGATTACGAAACACCTTAGGAAAATAAAGGGTCCAAGTAAGGATTATCATATCCACCATGATATTTTAGGATTTCCTTTCGTTTGCAAGGGTAATTTTGAAAAAAGTTAGTAATTTATCTAAACAAAAGAAGTAAAGGACCACACGATGTCCACCATGCTAAAATATTGAATTTAACTTATTAAAAAAAATTGTTTCACCACCATCACTCCTTGCACACACTCTCGCTTGCTCAAAAACCATTTTTCTAGATACTTGAAACTCTTGAGGGATTCATTTATCTAGAAAAGGGCCTTTCATGCACAACCCGCATTAAGAACAAAGTTGGTCCATGAATCCAAATTCACATACCTATTTTAAATTCTAAAAAAAACCATAATCAACCCACTTTATAACCTCCACAGGAGGAACACAAAAGAATTTGGTAGTGTAAGTTATGATATTGGGGATAGGTATCCAAATAACTCCCCATCATAATTCTTCATTTGGAACTTAGAAAATTGTGAATTAGGGTGCCAAAATCCTCCCACTCAAGAAGTCCTATACCATAAGGCACAGAGATGCCTGTGAAGGGTTGAAGGATGAGGTCCAATTGTTTTGTGCATGCCTCCTTGGGTCACCCAACACTTGGAAAGCATCCAGCCTATGATCGATTTCTGAGGCTGAAAAGCTAAATGCCTTGCTTGATGGATGTAGCCTAGTATCCAAAATTTAGGATTTATCTACCCAAGGTGGTAGTTGTGGGTTGCAATTTCACCTCAATCAGATTTTGAGCAGTTGTTGGGAAATATCGCCAGTACTTCCAGGATATGCCCCCTTCACCCCTTATTATAATTTATTGTTTGTCCCTTCACTAGTTTCTCCTCAGGTGGGTTCTTGCCCCATTGTCAAGAGATTTTTTGGAGGTCCAATTCTCTTTGAGAGGAAGGACATTTCATCGAATAGGAAATTCGCATTTGATTTTTATTCCCCCACGAGGAGTTACAAAAATCAAACCATTTTTATTCATTGTCTTGATGTATGTTATTTCACTATTTGAAGTACATGAAATTTTATGAATACATTGTTTAAAATAATTTGAAATCACCTTGTCCTACCAGTTTTCACCACCATTTACACACATTCACTTCTAATCTGGAATCATAGGGGAACCACAGTATCCTTGTCATTCCAGATGCTTGAGAAATTTGCCTCCAATTTTAGGTGGTGTTCCAAGATTGGATGAAACATCAGCAATACCATCACACACATACGTTAGTACCATGGTACTAGGCTTAGGATTAATAGGAGAAACTTTTCTTGGAACCAACATCCCAGGCACTTCCCAAGAAAACCCTCTGCAAGGAGGCAGAGCCCAAAATATGCCACAAAGTACAAACTACCGAGGAACCACTTATTCACATAACTTGGCAAGACCCACTCCCATAATTCCATTTTTATCTTCACTCAATATCCTTGATCTAACCAAATTGATGAATAATCCCATATTACACGACCCCACTTGGTCAAATACTCCCACAAAACTACCATCAGACATCCCTAAGTTTGACGGGAAAACCAGGGAGTACCCTACCAACCATGTCATGTCCTTCCACTTGTGGTTTTATTCCAATAACATAATGGAAGATTCCATTCATCTATGGTTATTTCAGAGAACCCTCACTAGTGCAAAAACCAAATGGTATGTGGATGCAAATTCTGGAACCCGCCCAACATTCGAATCATTAGCCAAAGCATTCCTGTCATTTTTTCAACTTCCCATTCTTCATGATATTGGGTCTAAAATCCTATCATAATGAAAGAAAAATACCACTACGCACATTTCAGACCATATTCACGAGTGGTGTAGACATTGAAACCTTTGTAAAGAAGACACCACCCCTCAATAAAGGCTATATTGGTTCCACCAATCACTCATTCACACCCTTGCTAAATATGTGGCCACGACCCTTCCCCAAAGTGAAGATGAAGCTATCACTAAGGCTCAATAGTTTGACCTCATCTACTCCCAATATGGGTACCTATACATTGTCCTTCTATATGCTCCTCATCCTTTTCCCTTTGGTCAAGACAAATCGGGAACGTCACATGTTGTTGATGGGTTGATTGGATCCATGGCTCATACTCAACCACACACACAGTCAATACCCACATATGGGACCAACCTATACTTTGAACCATATGGGGGAGTGTCATATTACCCTCCCCCACCCCCCGCAACACCATTCATGGCACCTCCTCTTCCCCCCATGGGTACCCAATTACCCACATCCCTTCCCCAACTAGTTCCTATCCCGCAATCATTCCCTCAACCAACAAAATCATATCCACCTAGTAATAACAGAGTTACCACCACTTCTTACAACCCATATGGACCCCTACAAGGTAACCCATACTATCCCTTCTCCAATCCAACACAATCTGTCACACCCCCACATGGACAACACCAGGCAAGGGTTAATTTCATCCAACCTTCCCCTCTTCAATAGGTTCAAAATTTTGAACATTTGAATATGGCCAATCCACCTCACAAACCCAACAATAACCAAAATAAAGGAAAGAATAGGAACTAGGGACAAGGAGTGAACCGCCCCCAAAAAAAATAATTCCCCAAGCTGGAGGAAACCAATGCCAACCCAACTCAAACCCCCAAAGGGGAAATAATAATGGTCAACCTTGACAAGGGAGAAATAAAAACCTTCAAACCAATTACCCTTGTGTACTATGTTTCGAATATGGCCATTACACTCACCATTTCCCCCAAATCATCGATTTCAAATGGATGAAGGATGCCATGAATCCCCAGCGGACTCCCAACCCTCAAGGTCCACCTCAAGGACCTCTCGCTTATATACCACCACCACCACCAATGATGTTAAAAAACCTTATCCCACATCAAGGTGTCATTAATACTGAACCAGAGGGGGTTCAACGCCCACAACCATAAGGGAAGTTACCTCCACCTAAATAGACCTATCTAGGGAACACCATTGACTGTAGTATCCTCCTCACTTTGAAAGAGGAAATCCTCTTATAGACTCGCAATCTCCAGTATGGTACATCCCCTGATCCATTACCCACCACATCGGATGCTCCCCAAACACCTACTGGACAACCATTGATGATCCATTGTCCTAACACTGAAGCCATCACCCACATGGCTCGCACACCTTTGTGTAGAAATGTACACAACCCTCATTCTAGGGAAGCTCACAACTACTTTATTATTGATGACCTCACTCAATCACCCATTGCCATGTCAGTTATGAAAGTACTTCAAACATGCCCTTCCCAATGAAAGGAATTACTTTCACAATTGGGGGTAGTAGACCCCACAAACACCTGTCTAATCAC
This sequence comes from Picea sitchensis, assembly GCA_010110895.2. Classification (NCBI taxonomy): domain Eukaryota; kingdom Viridiplantae; phylum Streptophyta; class Pinopsida; order Pinales; family Pinaceae; genus Picea; species Picea sitchensis. The sequence continues at coordinate 162,005 of SNQJ01S0008993.1, forward strand.
ATTTGACTTACACAATGTAGACCTGTGACTTCCATCATTAGTCGCATTCCAGATTCCTATCAAAATCCAGAATATCATGGTCCATCACTGCATCATAGACGAAGGAGAATCCACATGCATCATGTCCAAATCAGTTTGGAAGCAACTAGATTCACCTGAGTTGATCCCCTCCACCATCATGATTCAAGCTTTTGATGGTCTCTGATCCCAACTGGAAGGCCTATATCAAAATGTCTCGGTCGATTTAGGGGGAAAATTATTCTCATCGATATCGAAGTCATTGATGTCTGATTATATTATAATATCATCTTCGGATGAAGCTACATGTATGCCATGCAGGATGTAGCTTCATTGGTCTTTCATACTATGATTTTCCCTCACAACAAGAAAATTGTCACCATCAATCAATTGACCCACTATGACCCCAACCAATCAGGACACATTAATAACATCCTTCCACTGATACTCTCTGGCATCAACTTAGTCCCAATGATAGAGATTGAACCAGGGCTATTTCAGGACCCATCTTTGATTGGTACATACCAAGGCTTCCCACTCTCCACTATGACCATTGTGTGCACCTTCATGCCCGATGGGGTTGATATACCTAACCTCCCAACCAGTATGATCTCACTGGACTC
>SNQJ01S0008993.1:162658-177693 GCA_010110895.2 Picea sitchensis
ACCACCCACGGGTCAAATCCTCATTTGGTAGACGGTTCCCCAGGACATCAAGAAAATTTCGTTCTTTTACCCTCCCCCTGGAGTAACAACATACCAATTTTCTACTACCCTCACTTTACCTAATATGGTCATTGTTAACCCTGTATGGTATCTTGAACCACCAACTATGGTACCAGGTTTATCCCTTCCACCACAATCTACAACCCTATTTTTGCACTCAGTGGTTCACCCAACCAGTCCAACAATTGGAAGAAACATTACCACTACAGGACAAACTACCTCTAGAATAGGGGGCACTGCCACCAACCAATGAGGAACACGTAAAACTAAGGAACCCTCCCTCCCTTCCCCACCCCGCATACCACCTCCATGTGACTTATGCAATAGTGTTGGACACACTACCAATCTTTGCCCCACTTTACCGAGTTACAAAATATCATTCCAAATCCCATAAGTACACCACTACTACCCACACCATTAGCACTACCGGCCCCACCGAAACCTTTCTCCTCCAAACCTCCTAGTTTGAGAACCAACCATGTTTGCACCATTTATTCTCAATATAGACATTATACGCACCACTACCCAAACCTCCCTCAGTGTCGGGACACTTTAGCAGCAGTACGCCAAACCACATTACCTAAGTCATCCCAAACCATCTCATCAGTACAACCAATTACTGGAATTCTATATATATCTACGTCAGTTAATGAGCATATGTGATGCCCATGCATGATATGCTATCATATGGACCATTACGCATATCGTTGTCCACTCATCATCGAGGGACACACAAGCTGGAGGGCCTCCTTCCCACCCATTACCAAGTATACCACCTTCGGCACAAATGACCGTAAACAATCACCATCAAAACACTCAGGACATGACCACTTCATGTCCATTAACCCCTCTGTCCATTCCACCACGATGTGAGGACTTCCCCCCNACCAACTCCCCTGTAACACTGTTTTATGAGACTCCCCACCCTCCATAACACAATACATCTAGCTCATATATGGATATTTGGTTCATGATGTCTACTAAAAAATCCTCATCACCTCCCATAGTTCCATCTACCTCAAGATCCAATAAGAACATCCAACCTTTACCAACTATACCCACGAATCTTGACACCCCACTCATGACAGTTACATAATCCTTACACTCCATCACCTTTCAGTCCGATGAAGACATTTTAGAAGTCATATGCTCACCTAATTACCCATGGGATGATTTTCATCATCGATCCCTTTTTCTAACACACAACGCCTTCCACCCTCTAGAAGACACCCATGTCTATACCGTCTAAATGAAATATTTCATCACTTCTGGCCATATAGACTGGTTCAAAAATCCAATACATATCCCTGACGCATTTAAAGAAGGTAACATCGCCAATATGTCACCCACCATCAAAATTGACATTTTGGTCAAACCCAATGTCATGGAAGAAATCACCCTAGGGTAAGCATGCTGCCCAGAGGAAATCGTAGCATAAAAAGATTTATTCCATGAATATCGAGATGTGTTTTCCTAGTCATACACTAAAATGACAAGGTTAGACCTAACCATTGTTGAACATCGCATTGACACTTGGCCTGACATTTCCGTGTCCACCAAAATCAATGCCCCCTTCACCCATACAAATCCATGGCGATCAAAGATGAGATAAAAAAACTCTATACCCCATTTCATACACATCCTGGGATTCCAAACCCATTTCGGTCAATAAAAAACAAGGCACCATTCACATTTGCACAAAATTTTGTGACCTCAACCAAGATTGTCCCAAGGACAACTTCCTTACTTCGTTTATCGATCAAGTCATCTATGTTTGTGCCGATCACAAAGTCCTCTCCCTCATGGAAGGATTTTCTAGCTACAACCAGATTCACATCCAATAGGCATATCAATACAAAATCACCTTTACAACCCCATGGGGCACCTTTTCCTATTGCGTTATGCCCTTCAGCCTCAAAAACACTGGGGCCACTTTACAATTCACAATGGCATACACCTTCCACGATATCACTCACATCATCCTTTCCTACTTATATGACCTCACCACTCGATCTAAGAAATGTTCCCACCACATAGAGGACCTAAAGATCATCTTTGAATGTTGTTGAAGGTATAACATATGGATCAACCTATTGAAATGTGTCTTTTGCATCATTACAGGTCACCTGTTAGGCTTCATAGTATCACCGTAGACCCACTTAAAGTTCAGGCAATCAATGTGATCCCCACTCCTAGGAACTTATGCTAGTTTCAAATCCTCCAAGGAAAAGAAAACTTCTTGAGATGTTTCATACCTAACTACGCCATTCACTCCCATGGATTCCTACGCTTTCTCTGCCATTACATCCCATTTCAATGGGACCATCATCCCCAGGACCCTTTCTATTCACTAAAGGATACCCTTAGCAAAACCCCTTTGATCGGTCCCCCAGACTATGATACGGATTACATTATCTATCTTCCTCCGACATCTCGGTTGTTGGAGTCGTCGTTTGGGTTGACGACGACCAATGCCAACATGTTATATACTACATCAACAAGAACCTCTTCGGGCCACCCCTTAAGTACAATCATGGCGAGAAGTTATCCCTTGTATTCGTTCTCATATTTCAAAAGCTATGCCATTATATATTGATTTTTACCACCAAAGTCATCGTTGATTCCAACCCCATACATTACCTATTGAGTCTTCACCAGATCAATAGAAAATTTACTTTTTGGATCATCATCCTTGAAGAATAAGACCTAGATTTTACCACCCCCAAGAGAGAGAAATCCCTCGTTCTGTCTGAACTCCTGGTAGAATTTCCCTCTGACTCTTTTGACCCCCCGGTCAAAGAAAACTTCTTGGATGAGAATTTATTCCTCATATCCTCCACAGATCCATGGTACGACAATATTTTAGTATATCTCTGCACTCAAAAGTTCGGGCCACACTTATCTCATGAAGATCATCATCGTATTTGACACAAAGCCTCAGGATACCTCTTCATAGGAGACGTCCTCTACCATAGAGGCATCGACATGCTTCTTCGACGTTACCTCACCCTAGATGAGACCAAGACAATTATGAATGATTTCCACATTCAATCATGCAATGGTCATTAATCTGGCATGACCACCGCCCAAAAGATCATTCAGGCAAGTTACTTTTTTCCTACATTGTTTCATCACTGCATCCATGCATTTAAATGGTGCGACAAATGTCAACTATATGAAAAAAATTGATGCAAACCCCCACCACTCCTAGGGGCTCACGTGACCTCCTAGTCTAAGTATCATTCACACTAAGGAGTTGAATTATCTCTTGGGTCCTCCCTGAACCCTTATAACTCCTTACCATAGACCCATCTCCTTTCTCCTACACAGAAATTCTTGTTCTCAAGGGTCTTTCTATTTCAGCGGAGAAATTTACGTAGCCTCGAGATGAAAACTATAGGCTAAACCTTTAAATGATAGGAAATGTGGAACTTCAAAGCTCCAGGCTTCAGAATTTTTAAAACAATGCACTACAATTCCCCCAAATGCTGAATTTGTGAATACCCGAATAAGGATGGGAATCGATGGTTCACAGTTTGCGCTATGATCTATGACTCATAGAAATTCCAGGGCTCCGAGCCTCAAGAGTTTTCCTCACTTCAATTTGCAATACCTATGAACTTACGAATTCCAAACTTATAGATCAGATGGCTGACTTCCACCTCAGATCAACAGTTTATGCTTACTCCAAATTTTGGGCTTCGAGGTTTTTCACACCTTGAACCCCACTTTCCCTCAAATCGTCGAACGCTGAATTTTTGAATAATTTAGGGATCGATGGTCCCTGCTCCATTCTAGATCTACAATCTAGATTTACTCTGAGCTCTTGGACTTCAGAGATTTTCTCACCTTAACAAATTATGTCAAAAATCTTCCAGAGTACTAAACTGGTGAAGGCTATTAATCAATGGTCCACATGTCCTCGTCAATGGATGGTCAATATGGAGTCTGGGCTTCGGGCCTTCAGGGATTTTTGTGCCAAAGCAATTTACACCCAATAGCTTCTAGAGAGCCAAACTTTGAATTATTTCCAATGGTCAGCATTTGCTTTGGGCTTCGAAGCTTCGGGGTTTTTTCTTGCACTTGCAACAACACTTCAAATTTTATGGAGCGACAAATTCTGAAGGACTTAGAAGAGTAACGGTCAGAATTATTTCTCATATCTGACAATTGTGAGAGATATGACTCCCTCTAGGAATATCCCATCCACTCAACCTTGAAAAATAAAAAGGATTCTTTGTTCAAAGGATTTTTCTCGCTATTGTTCCTAAGCTTTGTCACTTTAAGTGACTTGAACTCTAGCACACATCTTGTGCTTCTCTTTTGCTTGAGATTTATGAAAATCTCATGTGTACTCTTTCCGCTCGCTCTCCTTGAAATTTTTCAACACTTCACTAATTGGTGGCCCTGTGCACACGTTACATGAGTCTATTCTTCGATATTTTATACTCCTACGAGTATATGTGCATTCCTTACACTCTCTCTATGCAATCCATGCTATCTTTCCTAAGTTATTGATCATGTAAACGGATCTTCCTTCACACTCTTTGCGTGGGCACTATGCACTCCTTGCACTAGGATTTTATAAGAGAAACAATTGAAACTTACATAATATCAAAGGTCCATTCATTCAAACATAAAATACACATAAAAACATAGAAAATAGATAACATAACATTACCCAATGAATCAGAGATAAGCAAACTCAGAAATGTGAAGAAAATATTCTCTTTGATATTCCTTCAACAAACATTTACAAAGATTTCAATCGCCAAGTTTAGCTTCTTTCAACAAAAACTCTATACAACTCTCTTCAGCATCCTCTTTTAGGCATAGATTACATAAATTTATACATGAAGGGGATTATCGTTCCTTCCTCCCGACTACTCTAGTTCTTTCATATCATAATTAAAGTATTCTACCACTAAGATTATTACAACAAATGATCATTTACAACCCAAATATGAGTCGATGATAAAAATATGTACAATCCTACAAGTAATTAAGGAAATTAATATTTCCTAGAGTGTTTACAATGGCTCTATCTCCAAGATTCTTTGGGAACTTTAATTACAAAGGTTTTCAAAATTAATGTGACGTGCCCTCCTTGGAATCCAAACCAGTTAAGTGCGCTACGCGTGGATGCTAATTTTTCTTCCACTGTGCCTCATTGAATTTTGACGATGACTCTCATACATCATACTCCTCTGGACAAAAATATTGATGGACTCATTTCCATGAGCTCCCCCACTGTCTTTCCATAATTTTGGATCTCAATTTTAGTTATCCAACTGGCATCTTCTACTAGATGATCTTTCCATTTAACCAGATATTCATAATGAGTTTTTCTCCTGTTTTTCTTAGCAATTCTCTAATCCAAAATATTTTCTATCTATGGCTTCTCTACTATGGGCATATGTCGCTTCCATTGAATCTCCTCTCAACCATCTTTCCCTTCTTTTTCATTCATATTGTAAGGGTATAAGTCTGATACATTGAATATTGGTAAAATTCCAATGTCCTTTGGAAATTCAACCTCATAAGTATTTGTAGAAAATTCCTGAGGATATTGCAAGGTCCTATCTTCTTCATCTTTAAATTATTATATTTCCCTTTCAGAAATGTTTCCTTCCTCAGGTGCTTCAAGAATTGATCTCCGGTTTCAAAATTCACCTCTCTTCTTCTCTAGTCTACTATGTTCTTGTATCTCTGGCTGCTATCATGTAGTTGTCCTTTGATTTGATCATGCAACTTTTGCATCTCTGCATCAAAATCCTTTTCTCTTTCACTTTGAAATTCATCTCGGCCCAAATCTCTCAATTCTGAAATTCCTCTCGGATCCATTCCATATATTATCTAGAATGAACTCTCACCAGTGCTCTTGTTTGGTGAGTCGTTATATGAAAACTCCACTTGAGGCAGAATTTGATCCCAATGACTGTTATGCTCAATGAAAAAACTCCTTAGCAGGTTACCTAAGATTTGATTCACTACATCAGTTTTTCCATCTGTCTGACAATAAAAATTTGTACCCAACTTCTTCCACAAGGTCCTCTAAAAGTGTCCCACAAATTTAGTGTCTCTGTCTAAAACTATACTACTAGGTAACCCATGCAATCTCACAATCTCCTTCAAAACCAAATTCGTTATGTGTGTAGCATCATTGGTTTTATGACATGGTATAAAATGTTCCATCTTCCAAAATATGCCAACCACCACAAATATTGAATCATTTCCACTTTAGGTTCTTGGCAATCCCAGAACAAAATCCATACGTATAGCATCCCACGACCTGTATGGAATAGGAAATGGTTGGTACAATCTGGTGTTTTGCTACTTTACTTTATAATACTGGAATATTTTGCATATTTCCATGAACTTCTTCACATAAGACCTCATTCCTAGCCAATAACATGAATAACTCAACTGTGCATATGTTTTATCATGGCCAAAATGTCCAACCAATCCTCCACTATGTTTCTCCTTTAGCAAATTGTCCCTATTTGAGAATTTCAGGATACACAATTGGATTCCTTTGAACAATAGTCCTTCTTGGAACAAAAAATCCATCCATTTATTTATACCCCTTAACAAAGGATTTTCACATGCTTCATAAGCTTCCTTGAAGTCCGGGTCTTCCTGATACATCTCTTTGAGGTGTTCAAATCCCAAAGTCTCCACTTGGAATTCCTACAAGATTAAACATCTCCTTCTCAAATCATATGCAACTTTATTATCACTTCCACTAATATGATTAATGAAAAAAGTAAAATTCAGCAGGAATTGTACTCATTTGGAATGTCTCTGATTCAATTTCTCTTGTTTGGTTATGAACTGCAAAGCCAAATTGTCATATACAAAAAAAATCCTTCGAGATAATATAATGCCTCCACTTTTTCAAAGCTTGAATTACAACATAAAATTCCTTTTCATAGGTCAATTACTTCCTCTTAACATCATTCAGCTTCTCACTAAAATAAGAAACGGGCTTATCATCTTGACTTAAAAATGCACCAATGGCTACTCCACTTTCATCACATTTTACCTAGAAAGTCTTCTTAAAATATGGCATAAATAAAATAGGTTGTTCTATTATATTTTCTTTCAACACTCTAAATTATTTATGGGCTTCTTCCGTCCAATTAAAATATCCATGCTCCTTCTTTATGGTATCCAGTATGGGTGCACAAATACTGTTGAAATTCCTAATGAATTTCCTATAAAATCTTATTAACCCATGAAAACTTCTAACTTCAAACACACTTCTTGGAGAATGCCACTCTCTTATATCCCTCACCTTCTCTAGATCCATCTTCAATCCATTTGAATAGATTACAAATCCCAAATATACAAGTCTTGTATTCATAAAATCACATTTTTTCAAATTTACCAACAACTTTTCTTGCTGCAACCTTCTCAACACCATCTTCAAGCGTCTTAAATGCTCCTCTTCAGTCTTACTGAAAACTAGGATATCATCTAGATAAATGATTACAAATTTACCAATAAAATATTTGAGTACTTCATTGATTAATCTCATGAACGTACTTGGATCATTCGTTAAACCAAACAACATAACAAGCCACTCATACAATCCTTCATTTGTTTTAAATGTTGTTTTTCATTCATCTCCCTCTCTCATTCTTATCTGATGATAACCACTCTTCAAGTATATTTTGGAAAAATAATTAGCTCCACTCAAACAATCCATCAAATCATCCATTTTGGGTAAAGGAAATCTATACCTGATGGTTATCTTATTGACGGCTCTCGAATCTGTGCACATTCTCCAACCTTCATCTTTATTTGGACTCAACACAGTTGGTATTGCACACAGGATCAAACTTTCTCTAATCAAACCTTTATCCAGCAACTCTTGGACCTTCTCCTTGACCTCTTTATTCTCCTAAGGGGTTAACCTGTATGCTTCTTTTTCAGAAACCTTGCTCCCGGAATAAGATCAATATGGTGACTGATACTCCTGATAGGTAGTAAAGTATGAGGAAACTCATCCACCATAATTTCAACAAACTCATCCAATAACTCCTGAACTTCCATAGGAAAATCATGTTGGATTACCGAGAGAAAGGTTGAATCAGTAATAGAGAAATTTAATCCTTTTTCACCATAAAATGCAAGTGTTATATCAATGTATCATTATCATCCAATAGTTGCAGACTAAATAAACAATGAACAAATGATAAATCACACACATACACAGTACACCAATGTTTTACATGGAAACCCAAAGCAGGAGAAAACCACATAATTATTTTTTCTTACATGTTTTTAAGAATTACATTCATTTGAAGCACCAACTTCCTTTGTTTTCCAGCTACAACTAGAAGGAGGCTCCAACCCCCTAGTTTCTCAGGATACAACCTGAGGGAAGCTCCAACTCCCCAATTCTCCGGCTACAACCAGAAGGAGGCTACAACCCCCTATGTTCTCCAGCTACAACCGGAAGTTGGCTACAACCATATGCCCTTTCCCCGTACAACCGCCCAGACATATAAGTAGAATGATGGAACCATTTCACACTATCACTGTGAGATATATTGTTGTAAACTTGTACCAATCAACATGTAATCAACCTATACCATAAATGAGTGCATCAATCATGTACCAACCTGTACCAAACAACCTACACCATAAACAAGTTCATCAACCATGCACCAACCTGTACCTCAACCTGTAATCAACATGTACCATAAAAAAGTGCATCAACCATGCACTGACCGGTACCAAACAACCTGTAATCAACCTCTACCATAAACAAGTTCATCGACCATGCACCAACCTGTACCTCAACCTGTACCATGAACAAGTGCATCAACCATGCACCAAACCTGTACAAATAACATGTCACAACAATCTGTCCAAACAACCTATCACAACAACCTGTCTCTTCAATCTTATCAACCAAATCATTTCTACTCACCAAGATCAATCACCAAGACAACTCTCAAATATGTGCATCAACCAAGCATAAAACAACAACTCATAATCATCACCAAGATCAATATGTGCTTCTAATAATATACCAATACAAGTATGCTACATCATCTATAAACCATGTGTCAACAATACTACTAACAAGTGCCTCCAACCATGTACCAAGTATGTACCAATCATGTATTAACTACTCATCAACTATGACTCATCAATATGTACCAACATCATCGAATATACACCTCATGTATGTATCAACTCATCAACTACTTGTCTCAACCATGTACCCAACATGTACCTCAACCAAAATACCTCATCGATTTCATCATCCAAATCTGATTTTTAACTCTGTAATAGACCTGTTGTATATGATCACATACCTGCAAACCTTCCTTAACTTTAACAACAAGAGACTAGAATTTTCATCAAACTTTACTTTAGTCTCACATGACTAGTTTTGGATTAGTCAACAACCCTAACTTGAAATAATCATAACCATGTACATGTAATGAATAAAGATATGAAAATAGCACACATTGTTCTTCAGTGTGTTTTGTGCAATTCCTCTAGGTTTCACTACTTGGAACCTCTCAAAAAAGGAATTATAGAAAAAATCCCATACCTTGTTGAATTCTGGCTTATTCTAGAGAGTGAACTTGTAGAGCATGCCCCGCACGGATTATTTTTTTAATGGATATGAAAATTGTACATAGAATACTAAATATTTTACTCTAACCCACACATTTTGTCTTACTGAATTTGGATCTGTTATGAATAAGTTATGACGTTTTTACCCGAAACACATGTTTTAGACTAGTTTCAGGACTAGCCACAAACCCTATTTTCCACAGCGTGTAACTCCAAAAATACAACGACCCACATGGTAAAATTTGTATCATAGCTAGTTAGATATGTTTCCTCAAAGACCTCCCAATTTCACATTCTGAATCATTCTAGAAAAAAAATTATTGTGAAAATGGGGAGATGACCTGTAAATAACATACCTTAGAAAGCATCATCAAAAGAATTTATCCTCCCTTGAATTTTGGCCTTCTTTACTTCCCCTTCCCTCTGAAATTCGGATTAGATATACATTGGTTAACTTAGTCACCTGTATATATTCAATATGTTCAAGTTTGATTAAAATGAGAGATCCTTGCCCCTTATTTATACTTTCATGTAGCTTCCTTAAGGGGTCACCTTTTAACCATCTTAACCCACTTTCCTTATTTTAGGGCTAACCCACTTCTAACCACTTGTCCACTTAGTAATTTCTCCATTAAATTTATTATTTAAATTATTTATTTTGTATTCACTTTGACTTATAGTACACTCATCACTTCACTTTATTATTTACCTTCTAAAATCTCTTAAACCACTTTGACTTTTTGGGGCTTCTAGATGACTCGTGAGGGTTCTCCAACTTCACATGGCCATAAATCTCTAACTGTGAGGAGTTATGTGAAGTTCCACATACCACTAGAAATAGAATGAAATGTACTATCCATATAGAATAGTCTTACTTGCAAATATATCAAAACTCATACCATTATCCATCAAACAAACTTGGGTCCATTACCCAAACCTGGGTTCTCCAACTTCACATTGCCATAACTCTCTAACCATGAGGAGTTATGTGACGTTCTACATACCGCCAGAAATGGACTGACATGTACTACCCATATAGAATAGTCGTACCTTCAAATATATTAAAACTCATACCATTATACATCAAACAAACTTGGGTCCATTACCCAAACCTTTATGCTACCGGAATTCACTATCGGACTTTCTCCAAGGGTTGACATCAATCACTATGGGTTGACATCAATATACAATATTATTCTCCAATGGTTGACATCAATGACAACCAACAATCCATACCAACTTTCCATCAACCTAATCCAACTGTCTGATGGCAACACCAACATTGATGGCAACAATTAGTCATGATAGCATTCAAGCTTATACTCTTCATCAATGTTTCTATCTCTCCCCCTTTGAAATCAATGGAAAGGGGTATCTCCCTTTGGGGATTCTCCCTCTGATTGAACTCTCCTTGGGCTACTCCCCCTGTATACATGTCTATGTTCTCTCTCTCCAAGAATTTCTATCCTACATCTGATAAATCTCTCCCCCTTTGTCATCAATGGCAAAGGTATCTTTCCATCTGGGGTTGCTCCCCCTAATTGAACTTTCCTTGGGGATACTCCCCCTGAATGAGCTCTTTTTGAAACTAATCCCCGAACCTGAACTTTCCTCTTTATGGTGCTTCCTCATGTAAATCTAAGACATATAAGATAAGCATTCAAAAGTATTCAAAAGAATTCATTTTGGAGTAGAAATTACACTCATAACGGATCTCATATGTATGATGTTGCCTCGATCTACTGAAGGTTGCATCCTCATCAAAGGAAACATCTCTGCTAACCTTGATCTATCTATAACCATGGATATAGAATATTTATTCCTTCGATGTCTCACTATATCCAACAAATACACTCTTCTTTCTTGAAGGATCCAACTTTGATATCTTATCTTTGGGAACATGCACATACACTGGACAACCAAATATCCATAAGTGGCTAACCTCTAGATTTTCTCCTGTAAACATTTCTTCTGGTGTCTTGTTCCCAAGTACACGGTGAGGAATTTTGTTTTTCACATATACAACAGTCAAGGTTGCTTATTCCCATAGATACATAGGTAAGTTTTGATCATGAATCATAGCCTTTATTGCTTCCATTATTGTTCAATTCTTTCTTTCTACTACCCCATTCTACTATGGATTGTAGGGAGTAGTGAGCTCCCTCTTAATCCCAACTTCTCTGCAAAATAATTTGAAGTCATATGAGATGAACTCTCCTCCATTATCTGATCTCAAATTCTTTATCTTTTTTTCAGAGAGATTTTATACAAGGGCCTTGAATTCCTTGAACTTTCTAAATACTTCACTTTTCGTTTTCAATAAATAAATACAAGTTTTACGTGAGAAATCATCAATAAATGAAACATAATATACATACCTTCTAAGTGAAGTAGTTGACATTGGTCCACACACGTCTCGATGTACGATGTCCAAAAATATTTTGGCTTTGTTGTCATTGATTGGAAATAGACTCTTTACGTTCTTTCCTTGTGCACATTCTTTGCATGTACCTTCATGATCCACCTAAATCTCTGGAAAACCTGTTACCATCTTTCTTACTATTGGTAATGATTTTTAATGTAAGTGAGAAAACCTTCTATTCTATAGCTCACTTGGATTTACGTTGTTGTGTACTAATGTTGAATCTGAGTGTCCCTTTAATTTGTATAGACCTCCTTCTTGGACACCAATCACAATAGAATCATCAAGAGAATTTCCTCTTGGACACATAAAAACTTCACCATCATTAAGGCAACTATGAATCCTTTATCTTCCAATGAGGAGATAGAAAGAAGATTCTTATTTATACTAGGTACATACAAGACATCTTTTATCTTCAAGGGTTTTTCGAAATCCAACTTTTAGGAGGTTTCTCCTACTCCTTTAATGGGATATTGATAGTCATCACTAAACTTCACCTTATGAGGTGAATCCTTTTGAACCAGATCTGAGAGAGAATCCTTGTAACCGGTCATGTGCTTAGAAGAACCACTATCAACAAGTCATGTGTCACTTCCATGAGTGATTGTTATTATGAGGGATGATATCAATACATGTTCTTCACTTGAATCATAATATTTTTATTTTATTTTTAACAGGTTCATCATCTTCTGCAACATGAACATGACGTCTTTTACTTTTTCCTTTTTTTATCTTCTCTTTCATGAGAGGAAAATTTCTTGCAATGTGTCCCATCTTCTGGAAGTAGAAGCATTTATAGCTTGAGTAATATTTTTGAGTCTTTTGAGACTTCCATGACTTTTTAAAAATTCTTGGGTGGATGTTCCTCTTTCATTATCTTTCCTTTTATTGCATGTACTGCTAGTGCTTGATCATCATTTCCCAACTTTTCTTCTCTTGCTACCAGTATGGCTTCTTCTTGAGTGCAATCTTCCAAGAGCCTGCTGAAATTTGTTAGCTTTCTTATAGAATAGATTCCCTAAATAAATAATTCCCAAGACTTTGGGATACCATTCAATGTAGTCATTACTATCTCAAATTCTTCAACTGTGTATCCAATGGCTTCAAATTGTTCTTTGATTTGATGCACCCTTGTGAAGTAGGATTGAATGGTTTCTGAATTTTGCATCTTCACATTCTTGAGTTGTGTCCTCGAGGTCATCTTTCAATTGATATTCTTTCCTTCATATAATTGGGATAACACATCGAACACTTTTTTAGGGGTATTTAATGATGATACATGGGGGATCAAGTGATACTTGATATAATCTGCAATGATCCTCTTTTCCTTAACCAAATTTGTCTTGTACTTTTCCTTAGCCTCATCTCCCTCTGGCTCTGCAACTTATTCTTCTATGGATCATTCTAGACCATTTTCCTCTAGGATGAGCATCACTCTACATTTCCATGCTCAGAAATTATCAACACCCTCAAGCTTCTCATCAAGCTTACTACTGATAGTCATTTTTTCCTAGGCACTGGAAATATGACAAAAAATTAAGATTTTGCAAAAAAGAAATTTAAACTTACCTGTGGGTGCGCTATGCCAAGGTAACCTCATTTCTTCAAGAATAAACTTCAACTCAATGAATATATTCCATATTCCTTGACCTAGGGTTTTATGAGGAAACCCTAATTTTTCAACTTCAGAATTTTGTAGATCTAATCTAGGGAAAATATGTGCCCTCTTTAGGTGGCCTTCTTGGTGAGTTTTGTAAGTGCTCAACGAGCTTGTCAATGAGGGAAACTAACGATATTCCTTCCAGTGGTTAGACTATTATAAAGGAAACTAGATATGATTCCATGTTAAAAATGTTATATGCTCCTTTAACCATAGACAATGTCACATCATTGTCACCCAACCATAGGCACTTACAATTGCCACCCTCGAGCACAATAACCTTTACCAAGATAGATTCTGGAAATTCCACTAGAACCAATAGATAAACCCTAAATAGAAATACCATTGTTGTATCAGCAGAAAAATATCAAGAGGATGTACTAATAGAAGTGTACCTTTATCAAGAGAATAAAACAAGAGAGATACCAAAAAGACAGAGAATAATCCATGACAACTGCAACATTGCTCTCTCCATACTTGCACCTCCTTTGTTGAAATTGTTTCTCCTTAGACTTGTGCACTAGCTAAGTGAGTGATTGAGTGTGTACAAATAAGTTAAGGTGCCTCCTTATTTATACTAGCTTGTCCAAGTGAATTTTTCAGGTGGGGCCGACTTCTCTTTCTGGGGCCTTCTATTTCTTTATTATTATTCTCCTTGGGCTGACATCTCTTCTAGGGTAATTCTACATTTGTCTAATGGTTCTCTTGCTTTCAAAATATTCTACTCTAAGTACAAAGGTTATACTAGAGGTTAATACCTCCAACAAATACCAAAACATCAACACATACAAGTGATGTGGCCACACCCCAAGGTGCCACATGGAATGATCTATTGATTGGGAAGATGAGTTGGCAAGTTGAGTTGGCATCTGAGTGGTATAATGGTGTGTAGCCAATGAGAATTTTCCATGTGGTATCTTCCCATTGGCCTATATGTTTAATGCATTGTAAAATTTTGGAGTCCATAGAAATAGACCCCATGACCTTCATAAGTCATCAAAGGTCTTAACAAAGCCCGACTTACTAATGTGCCACACCATGTTCCTTGTTATATATTTGGAATATTGTATATTTGAAATGGTATAAAGTTTCAAATGAGTGGTGAAATGGTCGAGGGCCTAAGACATCAACTCTTGGCCCTTGATCATGTTATGTTCCATATAACTGAAACAAGGAGCTACTAGAAACTTTGTGTGGGAGTTACATGTACATTTTTTAACATATAATTATATGTGTGTTATAAACGACATACCAAGAGATTTTCATTGGGTTGTTTTATGAATATATATATAT
>SNQJ01S0008993.1:186996-197685 GCA_010110895.2 Picea sitchensis
CCTGAGGAAACCCATAAAGGGTAAAAACCTCTTTTTCTTTATATGATAAGTAATATTTACATTCTTTACATTATCATACATATGAGCTCCAACTCATTGTGAGGTTACAACCTCTGTTTTGCAAGTTGCAACTTGCTGAGAGCACAAACTCTCTATTTTCTCTAGCACCCACTAGAAGGAAGCACCAACTCCCTGGTTTCTCTAGCACCAACTAGAAGGAAGCACCAACTCCCTGGTTTCTCTAGAACCAACTAGAAGAAAGCACCAACTCCCTGGTTTCTCTAGCACCAACTAGAAGGAAGCTACAACTCCCTATGTTCAAGCACCCGCTTAAACCTCTAAGGACACCAGTCCTCCCTAGCACCTCCCTACCACCATGGATTATAAACATGAAATACTGAAACTTATTACAATGATATAGTGATCAATAACAACTTACCAGTCCCATCATTGTTCTACTACATTTCCCTGCTCTGTCTGCCTCACTATCTTCCTGCACACATGCATTTCACTTTCCTTTCTTCTGCCTTTTATTCTCTGTGTGTCATGTCCATTCAATGCACCTTTCCTCTTCTGTGCATTTCAGTTGTTGCACTCTAACTCCTTCTACACACATGAATCACTCTCGACAACAACAACCCTTATCTCTTCTTTGTTCCACATTCTTATAGTCTCTGTGCTCCTTGTGCATGAGATATTCTCCATGCCTCCGCATGGTCACTCCACACCAATCTCCTCCACATCAGAGAGTTTTATCCACTTCACTCTTCCACAACTATCCAATCTCTTGTGCGCCATGTTCTTTCTCTGTTCTGCATATTCTGCTCATTGTGAGTCCTCTACCTGATCATCATGGTAACTCTTTAGCTTCTTTGGTAGTTTCACCTATGCTTCCATCATCACTGGGTGTTATTCTGAGATTCCTTAGTTTCTCTGGTAGTTGAGACTCTATGTCTTCTATGGCATAGTTGAGCTTATACTTTCTGTTTCAGTTACAAACTTCAACGCTCATCCATCTGTCAATCGTCTATATCAATAATCCTCAATCCACTGGAAGATACATTGAGACTCTTCATCTTCTTTGGTGATCACACTCAGTCCTCTTCGAGTCCTCTAGCAGAGATCATCATTTTTTTTATCTGTTACACTGAGAAATGCAAAAGTAGCCCTGCGATCTTGTTCAACTTCACCTACACCATTGCATTGAATTCATAGAATCTTACGTTTACTTCTCCATTTCACACTTCGGCATTTCAGAATCCCCATGGTAAATATTTTGTTACACTTCATGTCCCGATCCCTGAAACTCTGAAATGGAGCTTATCTGAACTAGCTCCTTCCTTCATCTTTTGTCGATGTGACCAATGGTTGTGACCACAAATTGAGCCAAAATGTGTTTTGCATTTCGGCATTTCGAGATTTTGGCACTTCTATGGTAGAGTCTCTTGACACTCCATGTCCCGATATCCAAAGCTCCTAAATGGAGTCGGATCAATGGTCCACACTCTAAGTGATTCGACATTTCTGATCTCTTCGTGATTTCGCATATCGCGATTTCAAGGTTCGCGACTTCGGGACTCCTATGGTAGGAGTTCTTGACATCTCCATCTCCTGATTTCTGAAACTCTGAAAGGGAGTCAGATCAATGGTCCACATAACCCCCTGAGATGGACGGTTGACAGGATTTCGGAATTTTGCATTTTGCGATTTTGGGACTCCTGTGGTAGGGGTTCTTGACATTGCCATCTCCTAATTTCCAAAACTCCGAAGTAATGTAAACCTGTTGATGTCACACGTGGATTGACAGGTGTCGAATAACTACCATGTGTCACTCTGATTCATGACTTACATGTGCCTGAAATGTTG
This sequence comes from Picea sitchensis, assembly GCA_010110895.2. NCBI lineage: Eukaryota > Viridiplantae > Streptophyta > Pinopsida > Pinales > Pinaceae > Picea > Picea sitchensis. The sequence continues at coordinate 188,863 of SNQJ01S0008993.1, forward strand.
AATCAGCTTGACACTTGTCATTGCCTGGTTGTGCCATGTGTTCTTATCTGACGTGGTTTGTTGACGTGTTTGTTTCAAGATTTCACATTTCAGCACTTCCAGACTCCTAATGTTGAGAGTCTCTGACTTCTCCATCTCCCGATTTCCAAAACTCCAAAATGGAGTTTACTTCGGGGTTTCTCATTTCGCGAATTCAACATTCTTGTTGTTAAGTGTTCTTTGGCAATTCAAAGTCCCAGTATCCAAAACTCTGAAATGGAGTTTAATTCGGGGTTTTGCATTTCGCGAATTCGGTAGGTTAGGGAACCCTGTTCCTTTGACTTCCAAGTCAGCAAAATGACGATTTATGTCCACGTGTCCTACTCGTAAATGGACGATCCTCCTTCTTTTGGGATTTTCTATGCCCGCTTCTCCTTGCACTTTAAAGAACGTGTAGGTTCTCCTTGATCCAACGAAGGTCAGATCTTGTGCTTGGATCTAACGCCTGAGATCTGTCCTCCTCTTCAGCGTGCTCTTCTTGTCTACATTCAGATCTGACAACCATCAGGAATTTAGGATGGGATCCAACGATCACTAACACTTCTCCTCCCGAGCTTACGCATCCTCCTTACTTGGGAAAATTTCTAAGTGTCAAGGGCCTTGAACTTTGATCCACCTGAGATCCACCTGAGATATTGAGTATGCTATCTCTCTTGATCTTTGGAAATGAGTTAACCTCATCCCTGGTGCACACCTATGCACTTCGTTCGACTCTGCGCTAATTCCTCCTGAGCTTACTTTGTCCCTGTTTTGCCTTCGCTGCATACTCTGATCTTGCCATCAATGACAAGAACATACTGCCTGTAAAGCATGCCAACCATCCTCTGCACTATCTCTCCAATCTTATCAATCTTGCTCTGTAACTTTCTCTACAGTGTCTTCCCAAAATACTTCTGGTGCCCATCTGTTACATTCTTCCTGTACTCAAGCCATCATCGTTGTTGTACTTGCCATCAATGAAAAGCATATGTTGCCTGTAAAACATGCCAATAGATCCTCCATGCCCAAGCCATTCAGTGTGGGAGGGAAAAATATCACAAGGAAGCTGAATAAAAATGGTCATGATACCTCTACAATCAAACCTACATTACAACAACATAACAACCCTTGACTAGATCCTCCATGCCCGGGTGTTTTTGCACAGTTTTTACAAAGATATGAAAAGAGGTTGACTTCTATTAATCTGAAATTCCCAAATATTATACATAACCAGATAAAAATTATGGCATCAAAACATTACAAAATAGGGAGCTTTGCTCAACCAGTTGACCCCTTTACAAAATATGAGGGAGACACCTATATACTTAAAGAAAAACTACAGAAGCGTGCTCGAGTCTCTTCATTGAAGGCATTACATCTGCATTCTTCCTGGCAGACTGTGCATGCAATCTCATGTCATAAACGAGATCATGTTAGATGCAATCATGCTTCAGGAAGGCTCTATAGCTGAGTTGACTAGATGACAGTCCTTTTCTGGGTTTTCCATTTATGGTGGAAATGATGTTTAACCACCACCACCTGCCTCAATAAATACTTCATCGAGATCAAAGAAGGCCCAAGTAAAATCTTCACCTATAGGACGTGGCGGCCTCAGTATTCTACCATATGGATCTGAGCCAGATGCTTTTAAAGGAGATCTAACAGTAGACATGGATGCTAGTGAAGCGATGGGCACACTGGGCATAGAATAGTGGACAAGAGATGGCCAGGTGGACAGTCGTGGATGGGAAGAGGGGACTAAGGATAGTGTGGGGGATGTGACAGACAGAGAAGAGAGATGGAGTGGGGGACAGCTATTGTTGGGACAGAGTGGCCACTTTTCCACCTGGGATAGGGCCTTATGTGCACATGCGCTTATCGGAGCTGTGAAAAGTGGTTTGATTCTTCACCGCTTTTGGGCTCTATGTGTGTATATGGCTAACACATAGCACCTCCGCAAAACCATGGTTTCAAGCCCAACCCTCCCTACATTTTTTATAGTCCGTGCATGTTGGGGCCCTGATATGATCAACAACCATCGATCTAGAGCGCTCAAATATTAGTTGCCCATATCTACGCACCTCTTAGTACAGCATGCCAAACGGTCACATCGACCCCAACGAATTTAGGATAAGCACCATTTAGTGGATTTTTAGTCCCTTTCTTCATCTTTTGTCACCTAGAGGCCAAAACCAAGGGAAAAACATCCCCCTGCAAGAATATGTGATAACAGGACGCACAAAGGAAAGACAAAGGAAAACATGGTAAATTTGAAGCCTTGTGGATTGGTCCTTTCAAGATTTCTGAAGTTTTTCAAAATAACACTTATAAATTGCAGAACTTGGAAGACTTTGAAATTTCTAGTGGCCCAATTAATGGGCACTTTCTGAAGAAATATTTTTCTTAAAGCCATGAGTGGATTTCCCTTCCATTGTAAATATCATTTTTAGTTTGTTTTTGGTTTTCTTGGATAATGACCCCGTAGCCCTTGGATAAGACATTGAAATTTCTTGTTCTTGGCAACTCACAAGGAGAATTCCATCCCCAATGGAGCCAATTTTATCACATAGAGTTGTGGGAGGGTCAAAAAAATCATTTTTAGGTTTTTTTTAAGTCATAGGTTCTTTTTAGTTTTATGATTTCCTCCTAGAGTTATTTTCATTTTTGTTTCAATAAACCAATTCGTTTAGCATTAGTCTAAGGTCTTGTGGTGTGGTTATGTCATGGGTCAAATTTGAAATTATCATGACAAAGAATGTTAATGCCTTATAAATAACATATTTATAATTAACATAATCACATTGACATCTCTCGCATAACCTGTGTCAAGCACCTCCATAAGTCACTTTACTTGATCATGATGTCAGATTAGTTTGTAACTTAAGCATTGTTGACTCACTAGTAGAATTCACAGCGCCCTCAAAGCACCCTTTTTCATTTATGATAATCATTCACATTTTGACATGATAGGAGTTTGTATTTTTTCAAATATTGACTCTAACAGCTTACAGGGATCATAAATTTAAAATCCTAATGGTTTCCTTGAAGCACTCAAATCGAATTTTGGAGCACGCGCTACAGATTGTGTCTAGCGCTACAAACTCCGCTGTGAACTGGTGGTAGAGGATGGTTGGCACTTCGACTAATTGAAGTTGTTCCTAATCAAATCTAGGGATTTCAATAGTTATATACAGGCTAGAAGGTACTCCAAGAGCTTTCCAACCTTATTTTAAGGTCTGGAAAAGGTTGGGTGATTATTTATTTTGGTGGCTCTACGAACCCATGTCTCGCGCTGCGAACTTTCTCAGAAATTGTTGATCAGCTCTAGAGATTTTTCCTCACACCCTGAATATGGTCTTATGAAGCTATAAAACACCCTGTTTTTAAGCTACCACAACCATTGTTCATTTAAAAATGCTTTTCTTATCCAAACCTAGGTTTTCCAAAAACCTTGCTCTGACACTGCGAACCTTGCACACTCAACCCAGTGATGTGAACTCTTTGTTCTAGCACTTACTGCAGAAAACCATTTGTTGCAAACTTGTTGTGGTCCATATTCCTGGTTGATTTGATTAATTTAACCTTGATGGTAGTCATTTGAGTCCAACTTATATGTTTTGTCCCTGTGCAAACCTGACATTCATAAAGTTGTCATACCAAATCTATTGGGCTTGTTTCACAAATAGTTTTCCAGTATTCTTTTCCCCCATTCCCCATATCTGAAAGAATACCTGGTCTCAGTCCTGGAAAGAATTAGATCTTTAACTTACAAATTTCCCTCCCCCACTGATATTTCAAATGAGTCTTACCCTATAACCCTTACTCATGTTTCTTTGTTTTACCTGTGAGAAAACATTTAAACTTTGTGTTGAGGTTTTCCTAGCTAGCATTGATGGATAATCAAAAAAAGAAAATTAAAAAAGGAGGGGACATTGTGAGGACTGATTCCTATAACATGTAGTTTTTTTTTGTTGAACCCGTGATTAAGGAAGTCTTACAAAGAGTGGGATGTTTAAATTTCAGTCAGAAAATGCAGAGGGAGCACCCCGAGGTAGCCAAGGATTTTTCCCTGAACTTTGATGGGACCAAGACCAAGGTTGGGGTACTTGAATTTGAGGTATCTGAAATGACCATAGCAGCAGCTACTGAAATATCTAATACCTAGGAGAGATGGTTTAAATCCATGAACCTAAATGCAGCCTTGTCCAAAGAATTCCTCAAACCAGAATATCATGGAGACAACTTATCAAAAGGAGTTCCTAGGAACCATATGATTGAGGGTTTTGATAATATGTTGAGGGCGATACAAAGATACTTTACCTGTGAAGGGAGATTCAACATGATTTATCAATATCACATAATACTTTTGTTTCACTTCACAGGCAAATATTTTATTAATCTTCATTTTTATTTGTTTAGGAGTATTGGAAAAATGGCTGACAGAGTCCAGGCTAAATCTAAAGCAGTTGAGACAAGTGTTTTTAATTTAGGGCTGATTAAAATGCTTGTGATGGAGGAATTAAGGAAGAAAAACATTTAATGGGAGGAATTCATTACTTTTTCACACTTTCAATTAAATATTTCTCCTACTCCACATTCCAAGGTACAAATCCTTCTTCAAGATGACATGACTGTACATGCAAAGATCAACAAGAAGAGGAATAACATGGATATTATTAAAGATGATGAAGCAACAAAGGAATATGTAGAAGAAGGAGGATCTTCTCAGCCCCCACAAAGAGAGGTTTCACCTTTTCCATCTCTCAGTCCAGTGGAGACCCCTTTATCTAGAACCACAAGTTTGATAGGGAGAAAGTTAGTGCTTCCTCACCACTTGTTGCAAAAAAGGTCAAGACTAGGAGAACTATTACTAGAGCATAAACAAAGTAGGAAATCATTGTGGAGAAAGTGTCAATGAAATATCCCATCCAGATAAAGGGAAAAAGTGTACTTATCAAAGATCCCATTGAATTTGTATACATAACTACTCCTACAGAAAATCCTACCTTTATGAGGTTGAATAGACAGCTTAAAGAGGCTAGAGCTGAAATTGCTAAATTAAAAAGGGAGGATTTAGTTGAAAAGAATAAGCTAATTGATCCCATGGATAGGTATCATGGAACTCTTGTAAAGTCCAAGTTCATAGCTAAAATATTTATACCTCTCCACATGCATCTTAAGAACTTATACAGACAGAATATAGCCTACCAGAGTCAGATCAGAGGGCTAAAGATGGAGTTGCAGCCTTTCAGGGAGGAGTTGGACAAGAAGAATTTGAATCTTTTAGCCCAAGTTTCCATAAGAAGGAGTTCCAACTCAGAAAATAAAAGATGAAATTCCTTAAAACAGTTTCGGTTTTGGACAGTGCCTATTTTTGCAATTTTGATATTTTAGTGGAAAATGATGCCTATGAAAAACAAAATTCACTCATATACTAGATCATGAGTTTGTACAACATATCTAGCTCTGAATATGGTTTTTGGGGTGTTTTGGGGCTCTACTAGATATGTTTAGAAACTATAGGAATTTTTGCAATGCTTGGCACTGCAAACTGTCTTATACAGTCAGGTGTTGTGAACTTCGCTATGAATTGGATAATACAGTTGGTGCTATAGAATTTGTTGTGAACTCTTGTTCTGGAGGTTTCAAGAGGATCAATGATTACCAGATGGCTAGAGGAGTATGGGACAACTTCTTGGATGTCACTTGAAAGCTAGAGGGACACCTAACAAGAAGAAGATGCACTCAAGGGACACTTCATCATGCATATTAAATATGTTAGGGTAATGGCTAGCATTAGCCTAGTTTGTAGTAATTTGTTATTTTTTATTGTATAGTTGTAGTTACTTCAGCTTCAAACGTGGGAATCCTATGCTAGAGGGTGGGATTTGAATTGTAATTCTATCATTCACAATATAGGCTATAGGATAAGCATTAGAATTCATTGAGGGGTTGGAATGGTTGATATGAGACTCTTTTTTTAATGTTGTAATGTGACAGAGCCATACCTGGATTTTTATGTATCAGACTTGAGAATTTTTGTTTAATAGAAGTCATCCTTCTTTGTGCCATCTTACTTCTGTCTTACTCTAAATTTATTTTCATTTGAAATGCTTCAATTGATATATTATATATGTGTTACAATGGATGTTTGATTGTGATGTTGTTATATTTTTTATCAAAGTTCATCTTTGATTAAAGAAGTTCTTGTATCAAAAAAAATTCTTCATTGGTCTGCTAGTACTGCATGATGCTAATACTAGACTTATTTCATCTTTATTACTACAGTATTCTATCTATCCACCTTACTCTTTAAAACTCAAATCTAAGTTAGCCAAGACCTCATTTTCTCATGCATTTATCTAGAAATTTCTATGATTTACATTATTGTGCTAAGTTTGGATCCATTTGACACCTTTCTTAAAATTCACCTTACAAACCTATTGATGGGTGTTGATATTAAACTTTAGCAATCAAAGTGAGAATTTCAGTGCTAACAATGTGTATTTGCAAGTGAATGCTTACTCCAATATCTAATCTTGGTGAAGGATATTTGAAGAGTACATTCCTGAGATTGGCTCGACGCATGCATTTCAAAAAAAGAAATGGATTCAACAAAATATGGGGATTCTTCTAATCCAAATCCTTTAGTTAATGAAGTGGAATTATTTTCTGTGTTCATAGAAATGATGACCATGGTGGAATAAATGTACGAGGATCAAAAGAAGGCCAAGAGAATCCATGGTAAAGGCACATGAAAGCCACATAACTATGAAAGTCACAAAGAAAGAAGAAGAGAAGCCTACATGTTCTCATTGCAATAAGAAAGGACATGAGGAGGAGAATTGTTGGAAGTTGCATATAGAATTGAAGCTAAAGTGGGATCAACCTAGAAAGGGTAAAAATAATACCATGACCTTGGTGCAAGATATTGGATTAGATCCCAAGGATGAAACCAAGGTTACAACTATGGGCATTAAAGGTAAATATTTTGTTGCAAGTTTTAGTTCTTGTACTTCTTCTGTAAATTCTAAAGTAATCCATGATGGAAGGAAAATAAATGAATTGTTTCATTTATGAATTAACTCGAAGCACATTAATATTGATACACTTGTTGATAATGGATCGCAAGTGAATCTTGTTTCAAATCAATTTGTTCATAAGTTTGGATTGGAAACTAGGCCTCATCTGAGACTGTATCCTTTGGGATGGATTTTTTATAATGCTCAGGTACAAGTAACTAAGAAATGCAATTTACGGTTCACGATCACATCCAGTTTCATTGATGAGGGAGAATTAGACATTGTTCCACTTGACATCTACGGGATGGTTTTGGGAAATCAATACTTGTATGATAGGAAGACAACTTTCTATATGGATTGAGTTCATTGTGAGAGATCGTTAGATGAATATGAATTTGAAAGTTGTCACATAAGGGAACATGCTAGCCAATTCTAGTATACATGATCCGGATATAAATCCTACGGTTAAAACCAAAATAGGTCATTTGGTTATCATTTTTCCTATTAAGAAGGGTAGATATGTTGATGGTTTTTTCTCTTTTGCATATATATATTGAGTTATGTTGTTAATTTTATTACTAATAAGTGGGATATGGTTGGCTACTGCAACAATGAATGGCGGAGTTTTTGAATTTAAGGGAATGGTTAACTTGGTAAGTAGTGTTTTTTCAGTCTTCATTATGGTTTTGATGAGTCAGGTGCTCGTTATCCAAGTAGTAAGGATGAATGATACTGGACAAGTGAGGCAAAATAATTCTCACTTAATTTCTGAATAATCCTCTTTTAAGAGGCATATAAAGGTGCATGTTATAATATTATTTTAAGTACTATGTCATGTTCATATGGATGTATACCTTGTACAAAAGAAATCATGTACATATGATAACAATACAATAATAAAAAAAAATCAAGTCATAAGTGACAATGGACAGATTATTCATTCAAGGAATCCTACAGATTTATCAAGAAGAAAAGAGAGTCCAAATGGGAAAGGCATAGATCAACATTCAACATGGTTTCACATTGGTTGATATAGACTATATTCCATAGAAGGAGATGGGAATGGATGTGGATATACAAACACAATTATTATAGAGATTCAATGTGTTATCTCTCTGTAATTTCCTTGGATGAGGAGGAAATAGGTACATTAGTAACCTCAAACCAATTGGGGGCTAGAAGATAGCCCTTCCAACTAGAGAGGGCTCTCTCTATTCAAATCAATAACTGAAAGGATTAATTTGGTTTAACTCAAAGGATAGATCTCTAATATAAATGAATTTATAGGGTTGGTGGAAATATGAACAGAAAGTACATTGGCTTATGGAGTCACTCAATTCAAAAGTCAATAAAACTTGTTGGATACCTGGTATATTTAAGAAAAGACTGAACAGAGGCAAGATAGAAAGTAATATTCTAATAAAAATAGATATTATGTAGACAATAGGTTACATAGAAAAAAATAATCCTTCAAGGCATCTAGCAAGGATGAATCTCAAAGAAATTATAGTAGAAATACAACTTGAACTACATGCAACAGAACATCTTATAAAGATGAGTTTTGATACATATATTTCACATCAACATAAATAATAAACCATACAATATCGAGTATAAAACATGAAATCAAATACTGAGGAATCACATGCATAAAATATCACAATCACATGTATCTCTGTGGTCAAAAACTCAAGGACTTTTGATCCATCAATTTTTTCATGAACAAGGAAAAAATGTGTTAAATAGTATTCCTATACACACTTTCCAACCCTTTAGTTTTCAT
>SNQJ01S0008993.1:205826-225696 GCA_010110895.2 Picea sitchensis
TTTACTTTCCATTAATATGATATAGTAATATGTCCCTTTCCCATAAAGCTATTTCCACTTTATTGTATAATTCCTTGATCATATACATAGATTGACCATTGAATAGATTGTGCTTTCTTCACTTTGGTTTGTTTGTGTTGTCTTGGTCTTGATTGCATGAGAGCACTAAAGAGAAGCGAGAGAAACAAAGACCATAGGAAGCGATAATAAGGTATGTCATTTGTTCTTGCCTCCTATTTAATTCAATGGTCAAAATCTAGGGAAAGAGTCATGTTCTCTCTTGCTTTGTTCTAGATCTAGGTGGATCTAGGGAGATCGGTTAGTGTCTGCACCTACGGATTTATCCAATAACATTATTACAATCCCCTCCCCTTATTTTTGCACTGTCCTCAGTGAAATTGTCTTACACCATATCAACAATATTTCCAAAATATTAAAATATATGTGGGTATTCTACCCGCATTGCATCCTCATGCTCCCAAGTAGCATCCTGAGGACCATACCAAGTCCATTAGACCTTTACAAGACCTATGTATTGATTCTGGAGCTGTTTGATTTTCTGGTCCATAATGCATACTAGATGCACCTGGATAGTGCCTTCTTGATCCACCTAAATCCCATTCCATTCAATTACATGATTAGCATCAGGTATATATTTCTTGATCAATGATACATGGAATATATTATGAACAAACATAGATGTAGGAAATGCAATCATATAAGATACTAGACCAATTCTTTCTAGTATTTCAAATGGTCCACAATATATAGCTGCCAACTTGGAACAGTTTCCCAACTTCAATGAACTTGTGTTGGCCTTAACCTTCAAGAATACAAGATCATCCACTTTAAACTCCCTATGTGTTCTACCCTTGTCAACATAGATTTTATTCATGTCTCGGGCAACCTTTAAATTATGTTTAATCCTCAACATTTTCTCTTCCATTTCTCTGAGCAATTATGGCCCAATCACTGCCCTATCAGTTGGATTGTCCCATCTTACAGGAGTGTTTCACTTTCTTCCATAGAGTGCTTCAAATGGGCTCATCTTCAAAGATTCTTGGTACCCATTGTTGTAAGAAAAATGTTCCAAGTGTAGATAGTATTCCTACTTTGATGGTTTGTCCATCACATACATTCTTAAATATATTCTATTACTTGGTTTACCCTCTCTGTCTTCCCTGCAGACTCAGAATGATAGGTTGTACTGAAGTTCAGATTGGTTATGAACCCCTTGAATAATCCCTTCCAAAATTTTGAAGTGAATTTTGGGTGTCTATCAGACACAATTGTCTTTTGAATACAATGCAATCGAGTCACTTCCCTCATGTATATATCAACAACATTGGTTGTTGTGTGACTAGTCTTCAATGGAATAAAATGGGCAACCTTGGTAAGATTGTCCACCATTACCATGATAGAATCATGATGCTTGCTTGTCCTTGGAAATTTGGTGATGAAATCCATTGTCACCACTTCCTACTTCCACTTAGGGATGGGTAATGGCTCCAACAACCTAGTTGGGTGTCTATGCTCAGCCTTGACCCTTTGACACTCCATACATATTGCAATGTACTCAGCAATTTATTTCTTCATACCTGGCCAATAGTATTGGCTCCTCACTACTGCCAATGTTTTCTAATATCCTGGGTGTCCATCATAACGAACATTATCCATCTCCTTCAAGATCGTACTTTTAAATTCTAGATAATTGGGTATAAAAATTATGTTCATGTACAGGATAATTCCATCATCTCCCAATTTATAATCTTCGATTATCTGCTACATTTTACCTTGCTACAATTTTGTTACCATCTCCACGTACTGCAAATATGCCTTTGCAACTTCAGAAATTTTACCTTTAAGATATGTTTGGTACATGATAATGATTATAGCATGTAACTCATGCCCTCTCCCACTGATTTTATTAGCCACCTTGTTCTCCCTTCCTTTGATGTGCTTAATATCAAAGTCATACTCATAGAGGAATTCCAACCATCAGCTTTTCCTAGCATTTAAAGTTGGATGATTGTTGGGCCCTTCATTTTTGGGATAAGGAATTGTGCAATTTTTGGCCAAGTACGAGTTGCGCAAGCTTCAGAAGAAGATGGACAACAGAGAAAGAAAAATAAATAGAAATCAATTGCGAAAAGGACATGCAATGCCAACAAAGAAAAAGCATTTGCAACAGAACAAGAAAGCGTACAAGCCGAGATAGAAGACACAACCTAGCTTATATATAGGGTCGAATATAATTGTAATAGGTTTCTGTTGTTGTTTTTGTTGTTGTAAGTTGGGTCAAGTTGGGTTCTAAGTCTGTAATGTAACCTGTACACCATTTCGAGAGTTAGAGCTATGCGACATGAGTCCAAAGATAGGAGTCTGTAACAGAGTGCTACCGTGTATATCTGAGTTTGTAAAAGAAGAAAGATGTGAATATAATATGAAGAAGGACCTAAATTTTCAAAATATTTTGTGTCTTTATGTGTTTTACTTATGAATTACAGTACTTATTTATGGTTTATAAGTTCCACATGATGACTCTATGTTTAAATGCTTGTTCGCAATAGAAGTAGGTTCAGTTCTTGCACACTTGAGTTTAGACCTGTTTGGTAGTTATATGTATTATGCAAGATCAGGATGAATCTTGAAGGTTCTATGAATCCTCCTAAGTATTTTCCTTTTCCTTACCTATCTATTTGTCCCAGCAGCACTTCGGGCGAGACTTCTTCTCTTCGAAGGAGATGAAAATTCCAACGCTATAGACTACTCAGTACCTTTTGTTGGTAACCTGAGAAGGACTCTGGTCTGATCAAACTTGTGCCAACAAAGAGGAAGCAGGCCTTGGAGTTGGTCCCAAAGTTGGGCCCTTCATTTGAAGAGGCAAAAGAAGAAGAAGCACAAGAAAAAGAGCAAAAGAAAGAGGAAAAGGACGACAAGGGAAAAAAATAGTTTCTCCTGGAAGATGCGAAAGAGTCGAGTACTTGACTTGAGGGTGATTCAAGGTTTGTGGTCGGCGCCTATTGGGCCCTTCATTTTTAGGATAACGAATTGCATAAGTTTTGTCCTAGTATGAGTTGTGCAAGATTCAAAAGAACCTAGACAACAGAGCAAGAAAATGAAACAAAAATCAGTTGTGAAAAGGACAGCGCAACGCCAACAAAGAAAAAGCAGTTGCAACAGAACAAGAAAGCATGCAAACTGAGATAGAAGACACAACCTAGCTTATGTATAGGGTTGAATATGATTGTAAAAGGTTTTTGTTGTTAGTTGGTTCAAGTCGGGTTCTGAGTCTGTAATGTAATATGTACACCATTTTGAGAGTTAGAGCTCTGCGACATGAGTCCAGATCCAGGAGTTTGTAACAGAAGAAAGATCTGAAGATAATATGAAGAAGGAACTAAATTTTCAAAATATCTTGTGTATTTATGTGTTTTACTTATGCATTACAGTACTTCTTTATTGTTTATGAGTTCCACATGATGACTCTGTGTTTAAATGCTTGTTCGCAACAGAAGTAGGTTCAGTTTTTGCAAACTTGAGTTCAGATCTGTTTGGTAGTCAAATGTCTTGCACAAGATCATGATGAATCTTGAAGGTTCTGTGAATCCTCCTAAGTCTTTTCCTTTCCCTTCCCTATCTATTTGTCTCAGCAGCACTTCGGTTGAGACTTCTTCTCTTCGGAGGAGATAAAAATGCCAGCGCTCTAGACTACTCGGTACCTTTTGTTGGTAACCTGAGGACCCTGGTCTGATCAAACTTGTGCCAACAATGATCAAACAAATACCTCAGAACATTATGGTCTGTCCTCGGTTCAAATTTATTTTCCATGAGGTAGTTCCTCCACTTCTTTAAGGCATGTACTATGGCTGCCAAATCCAAATCATGAGTAGCATAGATCCTTTCATGCTCCTTTATCTTTCTGGATTCAAAACATATTACCAAACCATTCTAATTGAGGACTCCTCCAAGTCCCTCTTTGCATGCATCTATGAAAACCATGAAGTTCTCATTAGGATCTGCAATTCTCAGAATTAGAGCATTGGATAACAAGCGCTTCAATTGTTGGAATATCTTTTCACATTCTACTATCCATTGAAACTTCACCCCTTTCCTTTTCAAGGAAGTGAAATTTGGGTGAGAAATCGTTGAAAATCCTGCAATGAATCTTATGTAGTATCCATCTAGACCCATGAAGGATATGACTTCTATCACATTCTTGGGTGTTGGCAGTCCTCTAATGGCATCTATATTTTCAAGATCCACTGCTATCCCTTCTTTGGATATGAGATGCCCCAAATAATGAATTTGGTTCTGATAAAATGAGCACTTGCTCAATTTGGCATAAAACTATTGTTCTCTTAACAATTGCAACACCATCCTCTAGTGAGGCTCATTTTCTGCTTCTGTATTGGAATATACAAGGATGTCATCCAAAAATAAAATTACAAAATTGTCTAAGTACTCTCGGAAAACGCCATTCAACAAACACATGAAAATAATTGGTGCATTTGATAACCCAAATGGCACCATTGTAAAATCATAGTGACCATACCTTGTTCTAAAGGTAGTATTGTTGATGTCTTCATCTTTAATCCTTATTTGATGGTATCCTGACCTGAGATCAATCTTTGAAAATATCCTTGCATCCTTCAAATGGTCAAAGAGATCATCAATCCTTGGAAAAGGATACTTGTTCTTCACAGTTACTTTATTTAACTGTCTGAAATCAATACACAATCTCAAGGTCCCATATTTCTTCTTCACAAATAACATTTGACACCCCAAGGTGACACACTTGTGAGTATGTAACCCTTATTCAATATCTCTTCAAGATACATTTGCAACTCCTTCATCTTCGGAGTACTCATTCTGTATGGAGTCTTTGACACTAGAGCTGCTCCAAGCATCAAATTTATAGAGAAATCAATATCTCTCTTTAGGGTTAGTCCTAGTATCTCCTTAAACACATCCTCAAACTCTTTTAGGATTGCTTGATATTCTATATCTGGAACCCTATCCTTAGTTTTTTCCTCCATATGAGCTGCAAACACTTGGCAGCCCTTCCTATAACACTTGTTCAGCTGCATTGTTGATATTTCTCGAATAGTGAACTCCCTAGGAATTCCTTGGATTGCTCTTGAGTTTCCTTCTTCATCTAGGCAAGTGAATGCCTTGTTACAACAATCTAATATGGCATGGTGTTGGTCCAACCAATCCATACCAATTAGACATTCATATGAACCCAAAGGAAAGATGTTCAGATATGCCTTGGTATTTAACCCATTCATTCCCAATGGACATGACTTAACCAACTCAACAACCTTTCTCTTGGCTCCTATAACTAGCTGCACCAACCAAGATTTCTCATGCTTTCATCCTAGAAATTGCAATATTTCCACTACCTTAGGATCTAATTGCTATGACTAGCCCATGAATCAATTAAAATAGTAAAGGCATGGTTATTGATCATACCTTCTACTTCAATCATGTGTGATTGAAATTTGTCTTGCTTGTTGTCCAAGGCTGCATAGATCCTTGGAACACTTATGTCTATGTCCTCCATTGTTTTTGCTTGCTGGACATTGTGGACATCTCTCACGTTTTCAGATTTGTGAGGACAAACCCTATACTTATGATCTCCTTCACAAGCCCAACATTGCATCGATGGCTGCATTGGCCTTTTTCCACCTACCTCGGCCATATTGGGATCTCTAAAACTTGGTTGTCCCTGAGGATTATTTCTGAAGAATGGATGCTTTCTCCTCTTCTTCCTCAGATCTATGTTAAACTTCTTCTTGTCCTCCCAAGCCTTTTGGAAGGTAGGATTTCCTTTTTTCTGACCATACAAGCACATAGGTATTCTTATGGTTTCTTCCAAAGTTTTAGGATCATCATATTGAATCTTGTCCTTGATGAAGGATGGTAGTCCACTTAGATATCTTTGAATATTAACTGTCTCACCTTTGATGAAGGGGACACACTTCAACAGTTCCAGGAATTTCCTTTCATACTCATCAATGGTCATGTTTCCCAGCTTGATTTTAAATAACTCTTTCATCTTTTTATCATAATACCTCTTGGTCAGGTATTTCTTCTCAAAATACTTCTTGAATTATTTCCACGTCACATTTTCTCTCTGAGGTGTTGTACTTGCACAATTTGATCCACCACATGGATGTCATTGGTTTTAGCTGATAGATGGAATTTCTTCCCTCTGCATGAGAAGAATAGTTATGTGATTGGAAGTACTTCCTCATGCCTAGAAGCCATGTCTCAGCATCTTCATCCTTCTTGTGCTCTCCATTAAAAGTACGAGGTTTGATCTTATTCATTTATCCTTTCAACTCATCCACCCCAAACCTCTTATGCTTCCTGACAGGGGATGGACATGATCTATTGTGTGCTCTCCTATGGGAATGCTTTTGGGAGTGAAGGTGATGTTTGTTATCACTCCTTGATATTCTTTTTACCTCAGGGGTCTTGTGGCTTCCTAATTGTTTGGAGACACTCTCCTTATCCAACTTCTTCTCAATTTTGTCCAGGATTTTCATTAACTTCATGTTGCAGTCTTCATGTTTCTCTTTGGCCTTCATAAGTCTTTCATTATCAGCTTTGTGGCTCTAGACATCTATCTGTAATTTTATGATGGTCTCCACTAGATTGATGTCTTCATCCTTTCCTTCTTAATGTCCATTGGAATTTGTTCCTTCAATTCCTAGATGGAAATTCATTCCTCTAACCTCATATTCCTGACTGTAAGCCTCTTGTGCATCCTCCATCTCTCTGCACTACAAGAAGATTTTGTTCTTTTTTGGCAGCAGAAAATTTGCAAAAGTGTGCAGCCAATAGAACTCTTGTCAGGCTAACTGTCTAAACAAAACCATGCGAACATGTACAATTATAGTTTATAAATGATCATAATTCCTTCTATTGATTTTATGAGAAACTTTGCTATCCATAGACAATTTATGGGTTAACATTTGTCCTCTATTATTCTAGACCTTTCCAACGTCTGCTCCCTTTCTCAATTGTGAGTTTTGAGCAAGAATTTATGATATTTGAGCAATGGCACTTCCAGGAAGGTGATCTATGTTCAAATGCTCTTAATTATCAGAGTCGAAATGGCCCTTGGATCCATGCTAGATCCTCTCTTTAGCTTCACAACCTATTTCTTACTTCTTTGGATGCAGGTTTGTTCAATCAGGGACCTCACGGATCCTTCTTTAATCCCTTCTAGGTTTCAAACATAATTTATGGGCACTAGCCCCTTTTATTCAACCCTCAAACACATGTGACCACGGTTGTGACCTGGTGCTATCTGAGAGGTGCTTAACCGGAGCCTTGAGAGCTTCAAGATTCACAAATTAGGCTTCAAAATATCTTGTTACTTCATGCCTCTCTTCTCCTGAACTTCAAACCAACAAACCCTTGCACAGTACATCTTCGGAGCTTTGGGGATCTACAGCTTCAAAGCTTTGTACAATTTACACCTTGTTTTCCCCCACACGCCCAGATTGAAAAACTCCCATAGTCTCATCAGCATCCACTTACCAGTGTGCCACCTAGCAGAGTTACGGAGGGGCCATGTGAAAAATGTCTAATGTGTCCACGTCACCCTTGGTGTCATCAGTTGTCCACGTCACTCTGGAACTTCAGTCTCTAGCAGATTCTCCTTCAACACATCACAAAACCCCCAGACCGTCAAATTTTTGAACTTCAGAACCCTCCAAGGTCCACTTAGCTCTATTGTCATCAATCCAGGTGGTGACACATGGGCCCATTGTCGAGCGACATATGTTGGGTCGCTATTAGTTCTAAGAGCCTGAGAAAAAAAAAAAAACTTGATGATATGTGGCATGCCTAGAGGAGGTACATGTCACCCTATTATTGGATAAATTGGTGAATACAAGCATAAACTAATCTCCCTAGATCCACCTGGATCTAGAAAAAAAATATAGTACATGACGCTTTCCATAAGTTACAATCATTGAATTTACTACCAAAGAAGGAATGGATGACATGCCTTTTGAGATCACTTCCTTATATCTTTGTTGTCCCTGCTTCACTCCGGTTCTCTTGTGAAATCAGATCTACAAAGACACAAACCAACCAAAGTGAAAGAAACAATAATAGATTCAACGAAAACCTAAACATGTGATCAAGGAGTCATGTAATAAAATACTAATGATTTTATGGGAAATAAATATGTCACCGTATTATATTAAATAAAAGTGGAAGAAAGATACAACCAGATGCCTTGATTTCGTTAGGTTCCTTCCAACAGTTCCTTGCTTCCCACACAATTCTTTCTCCAAGGATTTTGAGACCATATATTTTATATTTTCTCACAATCTATCTTGAAAAAACAAATCTCAAAACCAATATACAAGCTCCAAAGAATTCAAGCTACAAAACTTAATAACAAGTCAATCCCAATTCAACTAACTTTCTCCATGAGAGATCCTCTCCCTTTATAAGATGAAGAGGATAAGGTGAGGAGGTTAGGATGATCCCACTAAATCATGAAAGCGAGTAAGATCCAAACCGTTTGGAAGCCACCTCACTATAGAAGCTTCTCCTTCTAGAAGCATCAAGAAAATGTTGATTTTTCCCATGTACGAAGGTCATCGCACCCTAGCTATAGAGAAATATGTGGAAACTTCGCAGCCTAGCTATAGTGAAACCTACGGAAATCAAGAATTTTCACACCCTATGTATAAATTAGCCTATGGAAATCCTTTTTAATAGGGTTTTTACAAAGGAAAATACAACTTCTTCTCTCAGAGAAAGTTCTTCTCCCTTATTTCTTCAGAAATTCAAGCCGCTAACCCCTCTGAAGGAAACAGATAGGTTTACATCATTAACAGTCATAGGGATGACTAAATTAATGTGTAACACACCCCCCATGACATCATCATGCCACATCACTTTGGAAATTTGGAACTTCAGGACTTCGGGACTTTAGAGGTCCAAAATTTCTTCCAACAATTTCCCCCGAATGCCAAACTCTCGAACTGTTTAACCTTACAAGGCCCACGAAGTACAATTTTCACCAATCAAAGTGGTGACATGTGGCCCCACCATCAAGTGACACATGTCAGGTTCCAATCAGTCCTAAGGGCTTGTCAAAAGAACGAAAAAAAGTGACACGTTGCAGACCTAGGTAGGTCCATGTCATCCACAGGTGATGTCACCACCACATAACTTCGGCACTCTTGGACTTCGGGGATCTCTTCCCCCCACACAAACAAAAACCATTTCTTTCAGTGTGTTGAAACTCCAAACCTTCTTAATCTTTGGACATGTATCCCTTGGAATAGATGGTCTGGATTGCTTCTGTACTTTGAGACTTTCGTAGTCTTCTCTGCTTATAGTTTTAAGACTGCCAAAGGGGGGAAGTCTGAAGGACTTTGATGCTTATCCTCCACGCATATTCTCTGGATCCAACAAATGTGAGGGGTCCGTCCCTTCCCGAACTTTTCCAACAACTCAAGTTTAACTTTGTGGCCCAATACCATGCCTATTGTGGTTTATCAAACCGTTATTCTTCCCGAGCTTTCCAATACCACCCAGGAGCTCTCTCAACGCCCTCTTGTCACTTTGTACATCAATTTTGTCCCTTTGTACAAAAATTCCTCTGGAATTTCTTCTATAACCACTTGTATGGCCCATCCAAGCTCAATGTTGAAACCTTGGCTTTGATACCAATTTGTAACGTCCCCTGACCACCCTCGTTGGGGACAACGCCACTAGTCCAAAACCAAACTTCTCTGATACCAATTTGTAATGTCCCTCGACCATCCTCACCAGGTAAAATGCCACTACTCCAAAACCAAACTGCTCCGATACCAATTTGTAATGTTCCCCGACCACCCACAGACCAGACAATGCTACCTCAGACACACACGATCTCAAGCTCTATTATAGGTAATTAAAACTATCCATGCCTAGACATAGACCTCTTGAGATATGGCAGACATAGCTCTTTCTGGAATAAATCACATATAAACTTAACAAAAATAAACAGAGATAACATAAAATTATACATGCGGAGAAACACATGATATTATTATAAGAACCATAGACATGCATTAAAATACATCATTAACCATTAAGCACATAATGATACTTATCTCTTAATTTGAGTGCACCAACTACATGCATACCTTCCATGAAAATCCTATACTTAGACCACGTTGTTCATCACTCTCAATAGTGGGTCACCCCCGAGCTAGGACTAGACTCCACTGGGCAAGGGATTCCTAGGCTAGGCAAGGACAACATGAAGTTTCACCAGTCTCTGGGAAGGATTTCCTCCAAGGAGCCACTTACGCCCATCACTCACAGAGTCTCATTCCCTACATGCCTTTTTTACCCCAAGAGTATACACCTTCACTGTCACACATTCCATCGGCTACTCCACCTCCCTTCCAGGGCTTTAGCAACATGTCAGACATGAATTCTTAGAGCTTTGTAGCTGCTACTAGACTCCCTCCAGGAGAAATCACTTCCCTAACAACTCTCTCACATGAAGAGTTTTTTTCACAGGCCTGACAACCTGCTTCTTCAACCACGAGCATGACAAACCACCTCTTCAAACCACAACAAAAAATCGGGTAAGGCAAGGGGATGACTCAACAAATTATAGAGGTTCATAATGGCAGAAATGGCTCTAGTTGTGTGCTTGTTCAATGTGTGTGTGAACTTCACAAGTTATGGAAATAATCCTGAGAATGGACTCATGGGGGAAATGGATAAATGAAACACAGGTAACCCACAGGGTACAGGTTCAGCCATGTATCAGTTTGGGCTCATTACAGAGGTCCAGGATGGTTGAGGGTTCAACAATGGTGTTCCAAGTGTTACTGATTTCCTTCTCGCTGCATGCGTGAGTGGAAAGAATGGAAAAAGGATCACCGAAACAGTAAAAATACCCACATATATTTGCATGTTCCTAAGATGACACATGGCGCTCATGAAGCACGTTCCTCTCCATTTGGAAGTCGTTCCCCTTCCCCAAAGGAATTTAGGATAAATTCATATCCTCCTCATAGAATTTAGAATAATAATATATATTATTCTCTCAGATTTAAGCTCTTAATCTTAGCCCATTTTTCCAGCCTCTCAAGCCCCTCCCTTACCTAGCCTAGTGGATCCTAGTCCCCCATATCTTTCATCGTGGTCATTCTACACACAATGATGCTTTTATATTAATGATTTAAATATTTACATATACAAAACAGCCTCATGGCCTTAGCATCCTAGGCTCTCTGGCCCAACTATCACATAATCCTCCTAGCTTATCATTACTTGGCTCACAATCCTATGAAACATGTTTACAATTCATGATTAAAAATTAGGGGCTCGACATTGGGGTATTACAAACCAACTGAATTATTCTTATATGAACATGGTTTGGTTTATCATCTACTTCTTGCAACAAATCCTTGATTGGCAGTCCAATAGAAGTAGGAAAAACTGCATCTATACCATAAATAAGTGGAAATGGAGATGTTCCATAGACTTCTTTGTACTTACTATGTATGCCCAAAGTGCCAAAATCAGCTTCTCGTGCCAAGATTTCTTGTTTTCCTGTAGTAACTTTTTGATGATCTTGATCAAACTCTTATTAGATGATTCATCTAAACCATTACCTTGTGGGTAATAGGTTATTGAGTGACTGAGTGTGATACCATAATTTGTGAAAAATTCAACTAGTTTCTTAGACTTAAAAGCAGCAACATTATCTGTAATAATCCTTCTGGGACAACCAAACCTTGAGAGTATATTGCTTTCAAGAAATTCTATGATGACTAGATTAGTGAATTAAAGGGTAGGTACAGCGTCTATCCATTTTGTGAAATAATATGTGGCTGTCAAAATCCATCTGTGTTGAGTTGAATATGAAGGATGTACTTCTCCTATGAAATCCAATCCCCACTGTTGGAAAGGGGATTCTACATAAACTGGTTTCAGAGGTAAATGAAGAAACTTTATTTTTCCTTCAAAAATATGATATTCATGGAAAGTGGAAACCTTCTTATATACATCAACAAAACTGTCAGGCCAATAGAAACTTGATCTTAGAATTTTATTAATTGTCATCTTCCAGTAATGATGGCCTCCACAGTTGGATTCATGGAACTCTTTCATAGTTTTCTAAGCTTCAACTTCTATAAGACATTTCAATAATACTCCACATGGGTCTTTCCAATAGAGGGAATCATTAAGCATGCACAAATTTATTTCCTTTTTCTTCAAAATTTGGCTTTAGTTTTTTACAATTCAGGAGGGGCCTACAAATTTTGTAAAACATATATGATGCCATTTTACCAAGATGAATCCAAAAATGCATGGCTTATCTGAGGAGGGGATTCTTCTTTTGCATCTTGTGAGAGATCATAAATAAAATTTACCCCCAATAACTCTAAATCTGATTGAGTCGTCATTTGAGCAAGACCTTATCCTTTGATTAATTTTTTCGTCTTAATTTCCACATCGTATTCTAACAAGGTTGCAATCCACTTACCTCTCTTTCCCTCGGGATCAGGTTGAGTCAAGATATCTTTCACAACACTATTTGGAACATATGCAATGACATGAGAGTGTAAGAAACACATCTTGAATTCTTTCAAAGCCTTAACTAAGGCATATGCATGTTTCTCCATAATATTGTACTTAAGAGTTTAATCTCTTAAAGACCTACTGAAAAAGGCAATTGGTTGCTCCTGGTTCTATTCATTTTTTTTGCATTAATACTCCTTCTATAGTCTGCTCTGAGGAAAAAGAAAATCCAATTAAATCCTTTGCAAAATCTGGGTTGATCAACACAGGAGATTTAGTTAGAGCTTCTTTCACTTCTTCAAAGGAATGTTTTTCATCTTCTATCCATTTTATTTCATTTCCTTTCCTCAACATATTTGTGATATGGTTTATTATTTCAGCAAGGTTAGGGATAAACCTTCTTAAAAACATTTCCCTACCTAAAAAGGATTGTACCTATTTTTTGCTCCTTGGAATAATGATATTATGTATTGTAGCCACTCTGTTAGGTTCAATTTTGATGCCATCTCTTGAGATAATGTGTCCCAGGATTTTACCTTCTTGCACAACAAAATTTGACTTTTTGGGGTTGAGAGACATCCCAAATTTTATGCATTTTTTAAACACATGTTCCAAATGTTGAAAATTTTCACTGTCAGAACCTGAATACACAGTTATATCATCCAAGTAAATCACAATGAATTTATCTTTCTCCTCAGCAAATGCCATATCCATAGCCCTCTGCAAAGTTTCCCCTTCAGTCATGAGTCTGAAAGGCATCTTAGCATACATGAAAGTGCCCCATGGGGTTGTAAATGCCATCTTCTCTTGGTCATCCAGGTGCACCATAATCTGGTTGTATCCAAAAAACCCATCCAACATTGACATTCACTAGGAGTCCACAATATTTTGTAGGATGTGATCCATTTTTTGAAAAGGATAATTGTCCTTAAAAGAAACTCTATTCAAATTTCTAAAATCTATACAAAGCCTTATTTCTCCATTTTTCTTTCTGACAGTACAAGGTTAGCTAGCCATTTGGAGAATCTCAAAGAAACAATTATCTTGGCATCAAATAACTTCCTTATATATTTCTCAATGAGTGGAAACAAGAGTGGATTTATTCTTCTTATTTTTTGTCTGAAAGGTTTTTGATCTTCTTTAATTGGTATTTTATGTTGAATGATGTCTTTATCATAAAACTTCAAGCCTTCATAACTCCAAGAAAACACATCAAAAAATTGTCTCATTAATTCAAGATACTTCTTTCTGTTTTCAGAGGATAGGGACTTAGACTACTTGACAATTTTAGGTTTTTTATCAGTCCCTATATTAAATTCATCAACCTCACTTTCATTTGGACTTACCCTGGGATTTTTAGCCACATTATTTTCATCAAACAATTTTTCAAGAGGCACAAGACCCTTTGGAATTGTATTGTTATTTAGTTGGATAATCTCCCTTCTTGCTATCCGATTTACATACCCATCTTAGACTAATACAGGATTTGCATTTTCATCTTCATCATAAAAAAATTATTCGTCAATTTGGACATTTTCATACTCTTCTTTTGACTGTAGAAATATGATAACATGTTTTTCATATTCAAATACTTGCCAGTGTTTGACATTATCTAGAATAGATGGCATGTGTTTTACTTCAATTTCATGTTTTTTGTTGGGATAAATTGGAATTCTAAAAATGCTTGTTGATGTGGCAAGAGCATCTACAATCCGATTTGGTTCCTGTGGTACCACTGAAATGTTATATTCGGAAAAATCTTCAAGAAAATCCAGGACCAAATTCCTATAGGTTCTCATTCTAGGATGCTTTGTTTGATATGTACCTTTAATCTACTTGATTATAATGTCATAATCTCCATGCACATATATCTTATTATCCTTTAAATCCTTTAAAACCCCCAATCCTAAAATGAGAGCTTCATATTCAGCCATATTATTGGTGCAATCAAAAGCCAATTTATAAGAACATGGTTTTGAAGTAGTATCAGGTGAAATGATCCAAACACCATCTCCTTCTCTATCTTTGTTGACTGCCCCATCAAAATCCATATTCTAGACACCTTCATCCTCTTTATTGTTTTGTTTTTAAACTGATCCTTTTTGTTGATCCTTTGAAACAACATGATCATCTTCTTCAAAACATAAATCATTATAGAAAATAGAAGATCCAATGTCAGTCTCAACTGAGTAAATAGGATGATTGTTGGGTTTATCTTTGTTTCTCACCATGTATTTCAAATGAACCTCCCTGTATAACCTTTTGTCTTGACCAAAGATTGGCATTGTGGCATAAGACATGTCCATTTGTAAGGTACCCTTGATTTTAGCATCCCGTGATCTTGATAGTGACATTCCAAATTTAGGAGGAATGTATGCAACAGCTACATCCATTATCATAGTTTTTTATGGGATCTAAGCTAAAGTAACAACAATATCTTTGATTAAACCCTCACATTTCACCTTTCTTAAATAAATAAAAAACATATCCTTGTATGGTCTGCTGATATCCAAACCCAACTCTTCCATGATCACCTTTGGCATCAGGTTGTGAGATGCTCTTGAATATAACATTGCATTATGAAGAGTTGCATTATGGATATTTAGGCTAATATAGAAAGGAGGCACATCATCATCTTTGCCAATTTCCTCAACCCAGGGACCAAATAAAATAGCGGGATGGTCGTCTTGTACATTAAGGGTGTCTGAGGTCTATTCCATTTTAAGCATCTTTACAAACTAAATTGTGTATTCCATATTTCTGATCAACTCATTAAAAGGTACATAAATATTAATCTTTTCCATTTCATTTTCAAAATTAAAGGAGGGTTGAGATTTTTCTACTTCTTATAGAATTGATTCTCTTCTTACCTATGGAACATCTTGTTGGCCCTTGACCAAGTTTTGAGGAAACATTAGTCAGGATTGACCACTTTTTGGACATCGACAGGTTGGTCAAAGATGGAGCATCGAGGAAGAGATGATATCGTGGGATCTCACTCATTTTGTGGACCCAACAAAGGGTTCATTAGGGTTTATGTAATGGGTATGGGATGTTGTCCCATGGGTTTACCCATGATTAGGCCTTTTTGTAAATGTATAAATATGTAAGAATGTAATGTAGAAGTAGTAAGTGGTTAAGTGCAAAAAGTAGTAGTATGAAGCTAAGTGCAAGAGGAAAGTAGTTTTAAGTTGCTTGGTGCAACATACTATGTATTTAAGGTTCTGTGCTTAGTAGAGGAGTTGGCTTTGTGCCTTGACCTAATTTTTGGAAGGTGGATCTAGTGCGTAGTGCGCAGATCACCTATCCAGTGCAAAGCTTGGCTTTGTGGCTTAGTGCGCATAATCAGAGTGTAAGATATTGAAGACTAACAAAAGAAGAAGAAGTCATTGGTGGGCGTAGCCCCACACTAGGGTGAACCATGTATATCATGTGTCGATGGTTTTCTTTGTGATATGATATTTATGTTGTAGATTTTCTTAATGCATTGATTATAATGAATGATAGATAGATATATGATACTTAGTGCTTTGTCTATCTTGAATATGTTAGATATAACTTCTGATGCTAAGTGTGAAGTGTATGTTATCATTATTACTGCATTGATTTGTACTTAGGGTTTGATCTGCGATGTGAATAAAGCTAATAAATTAATATGTGATGTCCCTAAGTAATATGCGAGGTTTTATAATCACATATATGTGTACCAGATTAGTTACAGACACTTGAGTCATGTAACCCCCCCTGTCTCTACCTCGGGTGAGACTGCACCTTCTTCGCAGGTGTTGTCGAAAGGGTCGGTAGTTAGGGTTTTGTTGGTGCATTGTTTAAGTGTTGAACCCTGGGTCTGCCCCTGTGCCAACACATCTCTAGGATGATATTCTTTCTGTTTTGGAGGATATTCTTTCTATTTGCCTTTATTTGATGTATCATTATTTGGAAAAAACCTTTCTTTATGACTAGAAGATGGCATGTCAACTCTAGGATCTTTTGGAGTATTGGCTGCAATTTTCTTATTCCCGAGGTTATATTGTTTTTGGAATTCCATGATGGAATTTTGATATCCTTTCCTATAATCATATTTCTCCTTTAATTCATCACCTTTCATAAACATATCGTTTTCTTCTTTAGTTAAGTAAACTTGTGACCCTTCTAGGCCAAAACAATGAATATCTTCAAGAGGTTCCTCAAACAAATCTGCAACATAATTATTTTGGAAAGGAGGTCTAATTGGTTGATTAGATGGAATCCTTTGTTCTCTCTGTCATATTTGAGGAACTGGAGGTCTCTTGAAATTTTTATTTCTGGCTTGAAGATCATGAGTGTTATGGGACTTATCAGTAAATGTAGACATAAACAGATCTCCCTAGATCCACCTAGATCTAGAACAAAACATAACAAAATATGATGCTTTCCCTAAGCTCTAATCATTGAGTTTACTATCTAACAAGAGATGAGAAACATATCGTTTAAATATCATTTCCTCTTGCCATTGTCATCCTAGCTCCACTCCAGTGCTCCTGTGATATTGAATCTACAAGGGAACATAAGCCAACCAAAGTGAAAGCAATATAATATACTCAATGAGAACTTATGCATGTGATCAAGGAATCATACAATAAAAAAATAAAAAAATTATGGGAAAGAAACATATCACTTTATTCTATTAAAGTGAAAGTGTAGATTACAACCAAATCCTTGATGTTGCAAGGTCCCCTTCCGATGACCCTTTTCTCCAACACACACACTTGCTCCGACCTTGAATGAAAAAGATCCACAATGACTTGATAAACTGAAATGAATCCCTCAAGTATGAACTGAAGTATAATTCCTCATCCAATTCTTAGCCTATTCAATATTAATCTTGCTTGAATCAACCTTAGCCTTTTCCATGAGAAATCCCTCTATTTATAGGGGAAAGAGAGATGGTTGAAGAGGTTAGGATGACCCCACCAAATCAGAGAAGTGAGTAGGATCCAAACCATACAGATGCCACCTCATCTTATAGAATATACCCTTATAGAACTTTTGTGAAGCTCAACTTTTTTTATCCTTTTGACATCATCGCACCCTATTTGTAGAGAAACCTGTAGAGATGTCACAAACCAACTTTAGGGTAGAGGGCGATGACCAGGCACCGTTGCACCCTGCATATTGTGTAGCCTGTGATGACCTTCCTTAATAGGGTTTTTTAGAAGAGAAAGCCAATCACTTTCCTCATGAAGAAAGGATATTTTTTGGAACATGAACACATGTTTTCAATGGATCACTAAGATGACCAAAATAATGTGTAATAGAATGCCCCCCAAAGTATGAGGCTGGAACTCTTGACAGCCGAAATACTTTGTAGAATGTGTGTGTCAGAAACAAAGAGCGCACCAGTCGGGAACCTACAAACAGTCAAGCATCAACGTAATAATATACCATTGTCTGAGGTAGGAATTCCCATTATTAGATTACAAAGTGTCAAATGATTCATGGCCACTAAATATACACTGTGGATCCATGTCTTTATGAATCGACATAGCCACCTAGAATACATTGTGGATCTATTCTCTAGAATTACTCAAATTCGGACATATCCATGAGACATACAAAGTGGATATATGTTTCAATACAAATCATGAATACACCATCGCAGCCTGGACCAGAATGGTATGACCAAGGGTCTTCATTTCTGTCGTCCCTAAGTACGAATCTAACCGTGCGATTACAGGTGCTGAAGTCAAACATGGTAGAAACCACTTGATTACCGGTCAATTATGAGAATCGTTAACAAGTGAGAGAGAAATCACCATTGATGTCAATGACTCCCAAGGTAACCCAATACAATCCAACGAGTGTGAATGAAGGATTTGAATTTGAACGAGTGTGAATGCTTTATAATTCTTGTTCCTGGATAATGAGCTGAAGTCAATGGGAAAAGACTCATCACAAGAGGGCCTTGATGTATCCCCCATCAATGACATGAAATAAGTAATATATTTGAGATAGATCAAAGTATGAAATGATTCAAAACTGACATAGGGAAGGCCGACGTGGTAGAAAATTTATAACTGCAGATGGTTGACTCAATAGGAATCTTATTAAGGATGGACTTCTCTTGAACATTTGAACGACACGACAATGGTCTTGGTAGCATTGACTCAAGGAGGACCCAACATATGGACATGTGGATGGTCAAATGAGAGACGAATGGATTTACCAACCCAAATTCAATGATGAAAGGGGGTGTCATGTTCAAGAGTGACTTCTTCTGCCACTAACACGGATACAGAGACACTTCTTTCCCAAATTTTTCCCCCACCATATATGGTGAGTGCCTCTTTATTTTTATGCAAACTTGAGGAGGATAACATATGCTTGTTTATGTAAGCTCATCCTTCAGACGAGTCCCTCGGAGTACATTTAACGAACCCTAAGAAGGAGTGGTTCGGTCCCATATGGGTCTTTCGATGTTTGTTTAACGAGTCCAACGAAAGAAAAATCGGGGGTTTTTCATGTTTAGAGAGTCTTAAGAACACTTAAAGATAAATCCATCGGTTCCTTTTTCATAAATTAATCCGATGAGACCGAAAAATTGATAACCTACCTCTCATCAAATGTTTTATTCAAACACTATTACGAGCGTGAAAAAAACAATGTGGCTCGGCAATCTTTTCATTTTTACAGAGTGTGAAAAGAGATTAAAGGATACTCCATGGGTTTTGTTTTTCATGTTACCATTACGAGTACAAAAAAGAGACAAAAGTATACTTGGTTACATTATCATTGATTTACAAGCAAGAGAAAGAACAAAAACTAAGCTCGGAGTTTTTCCTGAAAAACTCTAAAAGGGTATGTACATGCGACAAATGTATAAAAGCAAACCAAAAAGGCGTATCTTTTTTCACTATCTCACTCCTAGGTTTTTCATGAAAAAAAACAAACACTTGCAATGTCGTTAGAACTTTAGGGTTTAGGTGGAATATAAAAAATAATATAAAATGAAATGAAAAAGTGAAAAAGTTAATAAAAATGGGTAAAAAACTTCACTTCACTATTTCATTGTTACTCCACCCAAACTTTGTTCCAAAACCCCCTATTTACCTCAAATTTCCATTGTGGATTGTGGGAGGCACAGTTGATCATTTGACAAACGGTCTCCACAGAACATGTACTTTGTTAAGAACCAAACATCAATATAGCATATAAAAACCTCAGGAAAAGTACTCAATGCCTTGAAAAAGAGATAATTTCAGATAATAAGCCTCTTTGAGGGGGCAACCTCCTTTTACCCCACTTAAATGTTCAAGTACAAGAT
>SNQJ01S0008993.1:225706-241075 GCA_010110895.2 Picea sitchensis
ATTTTGAGAAGATGATAAGTGTAACCTTCTTTTGGAAATTGTTCTTAATAAAGAGTTTGATCTTCCATTATCATGACATGATCATAATATCATCTTGATAACCAAAAATGTGGATAACAAACTGTTAGCACTATTGTAGGATCATAGTTGGAGCTGAATTTAATACTATAGACATATGTTTTTGTATATATTCAAGAAGACATGAAAACTAAAGGGTTGACAAGTATGTATAGGAATACTATTGAACATATTTTTTCCTTACTATTAATGAAAATTTTTCTGTATCAACAGTCCTTGATGTTTTGACCACATAGATACATGTGATTGTGATATTTTATGCATGTGATTCCTTAGTCTTTTCTTTCATGTTTTAAGCTTGATAGTGTATGGTTTCGTCTTTATGTTGATGTGAAATATATGTATTGGAACTCATCTTTGTCAGATGCTCTGTTGCATGTAGTTCAAGTTGTATTTATGCTATAATTTCTTTGAGATTCATCCTTGTTTGATTCCTTGAAGGATTATTGTTTTCTATGTAACCTGTTGTCTACAACATATCTATTTGGCTTAGAATATTACTTTGTATCTTGTCTCTGTTCAGTATTTTCTTAAATATACCATCTATCCAACACATTTTATTGACTCTTGACTTTAGTGACTAGATAGCCCAATATACTTTCTGTTCATATTTCCACCAGCCCTGTAAATTCATTTATCTTAGAGATCTAGCCTTCGAGTTAAACCAAATTAACCATTTCAGTGATTGATTTGAAGAGAGAGATCCCTCTCTGGTTGGAAGGGATAACTTCTAGCTCCAAGTTGGTTTGAGGTTACTCCTGTACCTATTTCCTCCTCAACCAAGGAATTATAGAGAGATAACATTTTGGCGCCTTTGTCAGGGATCGAAGGTAAAATTTTCCCTAAAAAAATGAAAAAAAATTCTAAAACTGGTTCTTGAGAGTGACAATGAACTAGATACATCTTTTGCTGAAATTCCACTCTAGCGACTCCAAATTTGAAGATTAGTTGCTAAAGATAAAGTTTTTCACAAAATATTGGATACCCAAAGAAAATACAAAAGGCATCATCCAGATCCAGATCCTCCAAAATCCATTGACAACCCAGAAGGAATTTTGCGTAAAATTAACAAAAAAGCATCTCAATCAGGTATTTTTCTAGACAGAGTTTTGTCATTTCCTAAAGGTGGAGTAAAAAGCATTGATGACCTTGAATTTGATATTAAATTTGAGCATTCCTTGTTTAGATCCAAGTCAGAATCTAATTTGACTGAAATTCTATATCATTTAGATATGCAGAGGCATTAGCTGTTGGCATCAAGCAACAACTAAGTAATTTTGAAATAGACAAAGTATTCAAATACTCCTCCTACTTGGTGTATTTGTTCTTCTTTTACCAAAGTTCCCACCCCACCCACTTAAACCTGCAACAGTTCCATGAAAATAAATTTCAAACCTTTATTCATGTTGTTCCTATCCAAGCTGTAGTAATTCCTAGTCAGATCATACAGTCAGGTAAAAATCCTCCTAGAGTTATGGCATCAAGATTTTCCCCATTAGTCCTCCCTGCTGCACTTCATGATATACCACATAATTATGCACAAAGAATAAAACAGTTTGATGTAGAAGGGGAGGTGACTACCCAACAACATGTAGATAGGTTCATTTATTTCATATATCTTGAAGAAGTAGATGATGAAGATGTTAAGACAAGGTTATTTGCATAAAGTTTTTCAGGATTAGTTAGGAAATGGTTTAAATCTCTCCCAGCGAATAACATTCCTAACTTTGAAAATTTTGAAACTTTTTTTCTTGGGAGATGGGGGAGTAAGAAAAACCATTTGTAGTGATTGACACAATGACACCATTTAAAGAGACTCCCTACCGAGATAGTACATGAGTTTTCCAGTAGATTCATGAAGGTCTATAAATCCATTCCTGATCAAGTAAAGCCTCCCCCGGGAGATGCTCAACTCCATTATGCTCATGCATTCGAAAGTGATTTTTTCTTGTTACTAAGAGAAATAAGGTCCACTTCTCGGACGATATGATGAATGATGCAATCGAAGTGGAAGTGAATTTAGCTGCATCGAGGAAGATCAAGCTCCAAATAGAAGCCGATAAAAAGAAATCTAAAGAAGAAACACTACCTTCTACTTCTCAAGGTTTAGATGAAAAATTTGATTTAATGGTAAAGACTATGGAGAAATTGGTAGAAAAATTATCATTGGATGATAAGCCTCATTGTTACACATTATTTTGGTCATCTTAGTGATCCATTGACAACATGTGTTCATGTTCCCAAAAAGAGCCTTTCTTAATGAGGAAAGTGACTAACTTTCTCTTCTAAAAAAACACTATTAAGGAAGGTCATCACAGGCTGCACCATATGCAAGGTGCGATAATTACTGGTCATATCCCTCTTCCCTAAAGCTAGTTTGCGACGTCTCTGTAGGATGCTCTACAACTAGGGTGTGACGATGTCAAAAGGCTAAGAAAAAGTCGAGCTTCACGAAAGTTCTAGAAGGGGATATTCTATAAGATGAGGTGGCATCTGTATGGTTGGGATCCTACTCACTTCTCTAATTTGGTGGGATCATCCTAATCTCTTCAACCATCTCTCTTTCCCCTATATAAAGAGAGATTTCTCATGGAAAAGGCTAAGGTTGATTCAAGCAAGATTAATATTGAATAGGCTAAGAATTGGATGAGGAATTCTACTTCAGTTCATACTTGAGGGATTCATTTCAGTTTATCAAGTCATTGTGGATCTTCTTCATTCAAGGTCAGAGCAAGTGTGTGTGTTGGATCAAAGGTTCATTAGAATGGGACCTTGCAACATCAAGGCTTTGGTTGTAATCTGCACTTTCACTTTAATAGAATATAGTGATATGTTTCTTTCCCATAAAACTTGCTTTGTTTTATTGTATGATTCCTTGATCACATGAATAAGTTCTCGTTGAGTATATTATATTACTTTCAATTTGGTTGGCTTGTGTTCCCTTGCAGATTCAATATCACATGAGGACTGGAGTGGAGCTAGGACGACAACGACAAGTGATATTTAAACGGTATGTTGCTCATCTCTTGTTAGATAGTAAACTCAATGATTAGAGCTTAGGGAAAGCATCATATTCTATTTTGTTTTGTTCTAGATCTAGGTGGATCTAGTGAGATCTGTTTATGTACACATTTACTGATAAGTCCGATAAAAAAATTGGTGACTCCACTGGGGACTCGATCCTGATATCATTGTGCATGAGATTAATACATACCCGGACGCTTAACCAATTCGACAGAGACTTCGCCCAGTAAACCCACCCAAAGCTGCTACTATCAAGCTTGAAGTTGAAAAACTTCTTAAAGCTGGCTTTGTTTATCCTGTGGCTTTGATTGATTGGGTATCCAATCTAGTTCTAGTGAATAATAAACAAGGTACCATCCGCGTTTGTGTAGATTATAGGGACATAAACAAGGCTTGTCTTAAGGACAATTACCCGACCCCTTTCATCGACCAGATCATTGATGACTGTGACGACATCAGAATATTCTCTTTGATGGATGGTTTCTCTAGCTATAATCAAATTAATATTTTACCCGTGGACCAACACAAGACCGCTTTTATTTTCCCTTGGGGAACCTTTGCTTACTAGAAATTACCCTTTGGTCTCAAGAATGCTAGTGCAACTTTTCAGCGTGCTATGTCTTATTCTTTCCATGAAATTAAACACATTGTGAAACCCTATCTTGACAATCTACCGACGTATTCCATGTGTCGTCAAGAACACCCGACACATTTGAGGTCCATTTTCGTACTTTGTCGTTATTAGCGTATCTTCTTAAACCCACACAAATGTGTTTTTTGTGTGGAGTCCGACCGACTTCTTGGTTTTATTGTGCTGATACATGGGATTTGAGTAGACCCTATGAAGGTTGAGGCTATCCTTAATCTACCTCCTCCTTCCACACTTCATCAGCTCCAAAGTTTACAGGGGAAGGAAAACGTTTTACATCGTTTCATCCCCAATTACGCTGAACCGACGAAAGGATTCACTCAACTACTCAAGAAAGGTTACGAGTTTGTATGGGATGATACTGCAAACA
Organism: Picea sitchensis; assembly: GCA_010110895.2. Lineage (NCBI taxonomy): Eukaryota > Viridiplantae > Streptophyta > Pinopsida > Pinales > Pinaceae > Picea > Picea sitchensis. Next base: position 229,828 of record SNQJ01S0008993.1, read on the forward strand.
AATCGTTTAAAGCTTTGAAAATTGCCTTAACCTATACACCATTACTATTTCCCCCTAACTATAGCCAGTATTACTTGCTCTACTTAGCTGCTTTAGACTCTACCATTTCCATGGTATTATTCCAAGAGGATGATTCACATGACGAACATGTGATATACTATCTGAGTCAGAGTCTCATGACTACCAAGACCATGTAACTTCCCCAACCATCCATGTCGGGCCACGCTACGCCAGATAACTCTTACTGTTCTCTCTATGCGAAACATACTGTAACAAACCCAACATCATATTGGGCTATGCCACATAAATTTTTTGAACTGCATGCAATTAAATTATATACACATAGAGCTCTTGCGGAAACATATATATAAAACATAATAGACAAATACTTTACATAAATGCATGAGTTCATACTAAAATAACAATAAACATAGACATGCAGCATATACGGGAAATACCCATAAACATACAGACAGTTGTAATCATGTGTAGGAGAAACCCATAAAAATAAGCACGTAATTAACAATGAAAGATGTAAAGTTATCACACAATTGACACTTATCTTTGTAATAATATCACCAACTACGTGCAGATCCTCCATAAACCTCCTAGCCTTAGACCACACTGTTCATCACTCTCAACAACGAGTCACCCCTGAGCTGAGACTAAACTCCACTCGGGTAAAGGGATTCCTAACCAGGCTAAAGGCTCATAGACAAGAGGAAAGACTCTGTCTCCGGTGCTCACTCAACTGATAGCCTATAGTCCCTCATTCCCCACATGCCTATCCCACCCCAGGAAGTGTGCCCCTTCTCTGCTCAACAATCCCTCGGCTGCCCCACTTCCTTTCCAGGGCTTCAACAACAGGCTGGACAAGAAGTCTCAAAGCCCTGTAGCTGTAGTTTAGCACCTTTAGGAAATCAATTCCCCAACAATTCTCTCATCCAGAGAGAAATTTCTCACGGGCATGAAAACCCACCTCTTCAGTATCCCATGGGCTTGACAAACCACTTATTTAGTCTATCTCCCACGCTAACAACTACACAAACATATATGGCTCCTGATACAGGTTCAGGTATAGTGATAGGAATGTATGAAGGATAAATGACTGCGTAAATGGAATGGTCATGAAATCATGGATGGATGATGGATGGAATGATGAGAAGAATGATTGGGAATGAATTAAGTCCAAAAAATATGTATGCATGTCCCCAACTTGACACTTGTCATGTTGGGAGCTACTTTGGCCCACTTGGCCCCAACTTTAGAACTTAGGATAAAATAATTACCCATACTTTATACTTTAAGAAATATCAATATAATATTCCTTTTTGGCTTAATCTCCCTAGCTTAGCCATTTTCCTTAACTTTTAAGCCCCTCCCTTTCCCTAACTAGTGGAGTTTAGTCCCCCATCTCTTTTATCATGGTCGGTCTGCATGCAACGATGTATTTTATATTAATCATGAGACATATACAAAAATAGGTGCAATAGCCTTTAACATCTAGGATCTCGGGCCTAATCAAAACATAAGCATCCTAGCTTATAACAACTTGGATCACCATCCTATAAAACACAACATAAAAACAAAGGCTCCCTGGCCTCAATATTGCGCACACTTAAGTTGTTGCGCGCAGTATCCTGAAATGTGCACACTTCATCATTTTACTGTGCAATATATGTGTGTAATATGTCATGAAATGTTCATACAAATGAGTTCAAAACATCTCACCAACTTAAGTACATTTTCATTTACATTACAATTGGGTTTTTCCTAGGGATATTACAATCCCTTCCCCTTATTTATGCACAATCCTTAGTGTATCATGTACCCATATACAACAAAATTTCAAAAATCCTAAAAACGATGCGGGTATTCTGCTTGCATTTCATCCTCATGCTCCCAAGTAGTGTCCTCAGGACTGTACCAGGTCCATTGGACCTTTACAATCCCTATGGCTCAGTTTTAGAGCTGTTTAATTTTTCAGTCCAAAATGCGTACTGGATACACTTGAAAAGCGCCTTCTTGCTCCACCTGAATCACATTCCAATCAATAACATGATTAACATTAAGTATATATTTCTTTAGAAATGATACATGGAATACACTATGAACAAACATAGATGCAGGCAATGCAATCATATAAGCAACTGACCCAATCCTCTCTAGGATTTTAAATGGCCCACAATAGCGAGCTGTCAACTTTGAACAATTTCCCAACTTCAGGGAACTTCTGTTGGCCTTCACTTTAAAGAATACATGGTCACCCACTTTAAATTCCGTGTGAGTTCTTCCCTTATCAACATATCTTTTCTGCCTGTCTTGGGCAACCTTTAAATTTTGATTTATTTTTATCATTTTCTCCTCCATTTCCCTGAGCAAATCTGGTCCAACCACTGCTCTATTTGCTGGGTTATCCCAACTTACTGGTGTGTTGCACTTTCTACCATAAAGTGCCTCAAATGGGCTCATCTTTAGAGATTCTTGGTACCCATTTTCATAAGAAAAATCTACCAAGTGTAGGTAGTCTTCCCATTTTGATGTTTTATCCATCACATACATACTCAACATATCTTCAATCACTTGATTCACCCTCTCTGTTTGTCCATCTGATTCTGGATGATAGGCTGTACTAAAATTCAAATTTGTTCCAAATCCATTAAATAACCCTTTCCAAAATTTTGAGGTAAATTTTGGATCTCTGTCAGACACAATTGTCTTGGGTATGCCATGTAATCTAGCAATTTACCTCATATAAACATCAACAATGTTCACTGCCTTGTGAGTGATCTTAACTGTAATAAAATGGGCATCTTTAGTAAGCTTATACACCACTACCATGATATAATCATGTTGCTTGTTGGTTCTGGGCAGTCTGGTGATGAAATCCATTGTTACAACTTCCCACTTCCACTCAGGAATGGGTAATGGTTGTAGAAAACCAGTTGGGTGTCTATGCTCAGCCTTTACTTTTTGACATTTCAAACATCTGGAAATTAAATAAACAACCTCTTTCTTCATGCCTGACCAATAATATTGGCTTTTGATAGTTGTAATAGTTTTCTAATATCATGGGTTCCCAACATAAGGCACATTATTCATTTCTCTCAATATCAGATTTTTCAATTCATTAGAATTTGGTACCTCAATTCTGCCCCTGTACATGAGAATGAGAATTTCATCATTATCTAGCTTGTAATCTTCAATTTTCTGCTGCAAAATACCTTGTTGTAATTTTGCCACTAATTCCTTGTAATGCAAGTCTGATTTGGCAGCCTTTGTAATTCTGTCTTTCAAATCTGATTGGTACATGCTAATGGTTGTAGCATGCAATTCATGCACTCTTCTGTCGAGTGAATCAACCACTTTGTTCTCTTTCCCCTTGATATGCTTTATATCAAAGTGACCATATTCACTTAGAAATTCTAACCATCTGATTTGTCTAGCATTTAGAGTTGGCTGATCAAATAAATATTTCAGACCATTATGGTCTATTCTTAGCTCAAACATTTTTCCCATGAGGTAATGTATCCATTTCCTCAAGGCATGCACTATGGATGCCAAGTCCAAATCATGAGTGGCATAGTGTCTTTCATGCTCCTTTAACTTCCTTGATTCATAACATATAACAAACCCATTTTGACTGAGAACTCCACCAAGTCCCTCTTTACATGCATCTATGCATACAATAAAGTCTTGATTTGGGTTTTCAATCCTTAGTATTGGATAACTTGTTAATAATTGTTTCAAGTGTTGGAAACTCTTTTCAAAATCCAATGTCCACTAAAAATTCACACCCTTTCTTTGCAAGGAAGTGATTGGGTGTGCAATCTTTGAAAATCCTTCAATAAATATCCTGTAGTATCCTACAAGGCCCATGAATGATCTAACCTCTGTCACATTATTTGGAACTGACCATTCTCTAATGGATTCTATCTTCTCAGGATCCACTGCTATCCCATCCTTTGAAATGATATGACCCAAATAGTGAATTTTCTTTTGATAAAATGAGCACTTTCTCAATTTGGCATACAGCTGATGCTCCCTTAATACTTGCAACACCATCCTCAAATGATGCACATGCTCTTCTTCTGACTTGGAATATACAATAATTTCATCCAAAAAGACAATGACAAACTTGTCTAAATATTCTCGGAAAACACCATTCATTAAGCACATGAAAACAACAGGTGCATTTGACAACCCAAATGGCACCACTGTGAACTCATAATGACCATACCTTGTCCTGAAGGCGTTTTTTCTGATATCTTTCACTTTAATCCTTACTTGATGGTATCCTGACCTCAGATGTATCTTTGAAAATATCCTTGCATCCTTTAATTGATCAAAGAGATCATCAATCCTTGGCAGAGGATACTTGTTCTTAATAGTCACTTTGTTCAATTGTCTGAAATCAATGCACAATCTTAATTTTCCATATTTATTCTTCACAAACAAGACTGGGGCACTCCAAGGTGACACACTTGGGCATATATACCCCTTCTCTAGAAGTTCTTCAAGCTACATTTGCAACTCCTTCATCTCTGGTGTACTCATTTTGTAAGGAGTCTTTGACATTGGAGCTGCTCCAGGCATTAAATTTATAGAGAAATCAATATCTCTCTTTGGGGGTAGTCCTAGTAACTCCTTGAACACATCTTCAAATTCTTCCAAGACTGCATGATCTTCCAAATTTGGCACCTTATCTCTAGGTGTCTCTTCCATATGTGCTGCAAATATTTGACACCCTTTCCTATAACATTTCTTCAGTTGCAATGATGAAATTTCTCTGATGGTTACTTCCCTGGGAATTCCCTGCACTTTCCTTAGTTTCCCTTCCTCATCCAAGAAAGTAAATGCTTTGTTATGATAGTCTAAGAGAGCATGATGTTGGTCCAACCCATAAATCCCAATTATATAGTCATAGGAACCTAAAGGTAAGATGTTCAAATCTGCCTTGGTGTTCAGTCCATTCATTTCCATAAGACATGACTTAACCATCTCATTAACTTTTCTTTTGGTTTCGGTAGCCAACTGCACCAACCAATATTTCCCATACTTGCTTCTTGGAAATTGCAAACTTTCCACCATCTTAGGATCTATATAACTATGACTAGCTCTTGAATCAATTAAAATAACAATGGTTTGGTTGTTAATCAAACCTTCCAGTACTTCAATCATATGTGATTGATACTCTTCTTGCTTGTTGTCTAGGGATGCATAGATCCTTGGCACATTTATGCCCATGTCTTCCACTGTTTCAACTTGCTGTACATTGTGAACAATCCTCCCTTTTTCATCTCTGTGAGGACAATCTCTGTACATGTGATCTCCTTTACAACCCTAACATTGAATAGGTGGTTTCCTTGGCCTTTGACCCCCTGTTTCAATCGTTTTGGGTTCTCTAGGAGTTTCTTGTCCTTGTGGATTATTTCTAAATAATGGTGGCTTAGCTCCCTTCTTCCTTTGATCCACCTTGAATTTTTTTTTGTCTTCCCAGGATTTTTGGAAAGTTGGCCTTGATTTTTGCTGATCATAAAGGCATTTAGATCACCTTATGGTATCCTCCAATGTCTTTGGATCATCATATTGTATTTTATCACTGATGAATGATGAAAATCCACTCAAATACCTTTGAATCTTAATTGTCTCATCCTTGATGAAAGAGACATACTTCAACAGTTCTAAAAACCTTCTTTCATATTCATCAATGGTCATACTCCCAAGATTGAGTTCAAACAAATCTTTCATTTTCTTGTCATAATATCTCTTAGTCAAGTATTTCTTCTCAAAATACTTCTTAAATTCCCTCCAAGTAACACTTTTCTCTTTAATGTGTTTCACCTGCACAATCTGATCCCACCACATGGATGCCTTTCCCTTGAGTTGATATATGGAAATTCTACCTTCTGCATGAGACGAATAATTATGTAATTCAAAATAATTTCTCATGCCCACCAACCATGTCTCTGCATCTTCATCCTTTTTGTGCTCACCATCAAAAGTAGGAGCTTTGATTTTGTTCATTTCTCCTCGTATCTCATCCACCCCAGACCCCTTATGCTTCCTAACATGGGATGGACTTGAGATGATGTGTGGTCTCTTATTGGAATTCTTTGGGGAGTAGTGGTGATGTCTTCTAACACTTCTTGATTTTCTTTTCTCATCACGAGACCTGTGGATTCCTGATTTGCTTGAGCCACTCTCCTTATCCAATTTCTTTTCTATTATGTTCAATCTCTCTAATAACTTCATGTTGAAGTCATCCTGCTACTCCTTGGCTCTCATAAGCCTTTCATTATTATCTTTATGGCTTTGGACATCCTTTTGCAAATTTTTAATGGTCTCTGCCATATTCATGTTTTCATCCTTTTCTCCTCCATGTCCATTGGAGTTTGTTCCTTCAATGCCCAAATGTACATCCATCCCTCTGATTTCATATTCCTAGATGTAAGTCCCCTATCCCTCTTTCATTCCTATGGACTCTTCACTGGTATTTATCTGATCTAGTTGTTGTTAACTCTGCAAAATGTGCATCGAACAAAACTTTGTCAGACTAACTGTTTCAGCAATTTCATGAAAAATATGAACCATTTTGGTTCAATAAAATATCATAATCATTTCTTCTGATTTCTTGAAATCTTGACTACCCAGATCAACTTTCTAGGTGAATAAATATATTCCACTATCCTAGACCTTTTCAACGCCTGCTCCCATGCTCAATTCCGAGTCTTGAGCAGAAAGTTATGGTTATTTGAAATTGGCCCATTAACTTTTCTATTCATACTTCCACTTGGTGCAACTCTGCGTTGTAATTATGAATTTTCACACCTACTCCATTGAAATTTTCATCTGAGCTCAATTTTGTTTCTGCATAAACATATTATGGACATTCTATCCAAGTTTCACCTAATTCTGGGTTCTGGGCTGTTAGTTACAACCTGCTAAATTTCTAGGCCAATTTGTGTTTTTGGACTGGAATGTTACAGGTACCTTATTTTCCATCTTAAACACCTTTAACATGACCAGAAATTTAATTAAGCTCTGGGAATGTCTTCTATGGTTCAATATTTCTCCATTGACAGGTCCTGCACCTCAATCTGATTCTAGAGTAGAAAATTATGGCCCTTTGAAGTTAGTTGGGTCATAAAATTTACCCTCCACTGTTTGGGTTGTAACTTTCTCAAAAAAGATCTATTTGATGAACAATTTACACCATTAGAAAGTTCTCTCCGAGTTCTTTCATTTGAGCTACAAAGACAAAGTGTACCTTTGTTATTCCATTTTTGGTGGTTTCTGAGTTTCTAAAAATGCTCTTAAGGCCCTAAAAAACACACTGCAAAAGTATGACGTTCAAATGATATAAAATGTCGTAGAAAGTCGCTAGTTTTCCATTGTTATTCACCTTCCAAATGACTTCGCGCGCAAAAATTTCAACCTGTAAACCCTTATTTACCATGTGCAGCAACATCACAAGAGAAATCATGCTTTGCGCTCTTTAAAACCACTGTGTATCACTTCTTTGTCGTTCCCATAACTTGCATGCACTACTTTTGTGTCACGCGCCAATATCCACCGCGCACAGTTTTGGGACCACACACTGATATCCACCGTGCACAGTTTTTGTACGATGCGCCAATATCCACCACGCGTAGTTTTTGTATTGCACGTTGATATTCCACACACATTTCACTCGATGTGTTGCACCATGCCAAAGTTTAGTACATCCTATCGCGCACCAATACTTTGCGCGCACCATTCACTAAATTGTCATGTGCCCACATATACTCACATTGCTTGCATAACTACCAAACTCCACTGCACTATGCCAATAATGCGCACACCACACATGCCAATATTATGAATGTACACATTGCACACACTTCTTATCCGTATGCACACTGCGAAATGCCAAATTTAGCGCATGCACCCGCACACCAACATTTTTCCATGCGGTGCCAAAATTTAGCGTGTGGACTAGAAAACCACTATTTTTCTGCGCGGTACCAAAATTTAGTGCGCACACCTGTACACTAACATTTTTACGTGTGGCACCAAAATTTAGCGCATGCACCAACATGCCCATATATTTCCGTGAAGTGCCAAATTTTACCTATCACAATCTTTTCACTGCGCATCATGCATTTTTAGTGCGCTCACCTGTGCACATTCACCTTTATGTGAATCAAATCCTCGTGAATTCCACTGCAGAAATTGAGGCTTTTTCCTAACTTTTTCCCCAATTACCATAGAAATTCTGCAACCACGAAATTTGTTCAATTTCACCTCGATAACACCAATTCAACCTATGCAAAAAAAAAATCATTGTGGGTTGACATTTCTTGAATGAATTTCCCCAAAATCAATTCACGAATTGAGAATTTTATTTATTAATCTCTCTCCAACTGTCATGGCTTCATTGTAAATTCAAATTCGACCAATTCCAGATTCGAATTTGCTAGAACAAAAATTAAATCCGGAATATCTCAACAGTGAGTCACCCTTGAGATGGGACTAAACTCCACCTGGCTAAAGGGATTCCTAACCAGGCTAAAGGCTCATAGAAAATAGGAAATACTTTGTCTTAGGTGCTCACTCAACTGACAACCTACAGTCCCTCATTGCCCACATACCTATACCACCCCAGGAAGTGTGCCCCTTCTCTTCTCAACAATCCCTCAGCTGCCCCACTTCCCTTCCAGGGCTTCAACAACAGGCCACACAAGAAGTCTCAGAGCCCTGCAACTGTAGTTTAGCACCTTCAGGAAATCAATTCCCCAACAATTCTCTCATCCAGAGAGAAATTGATCACGGGCCTGAAAACCCACCTCTTCAGTATCCCACGGACCTGACAACCTGCTTCTTTAGTCTATCTCTCACGCTAACAACTACACAAACAGATGTGGCTCCTGATACAGGTAGATGCACAATGATAGGAATGTATGAAGGATAACTGACTGTGTGAGTGGAATGAGCCATGGAATCATGTCTGGATGATGGATGGAATGATAGGAAGAATGATCGGGAATGAACTAAGTCCCAACAATATGTATTCATGTCCCCAACTTGACACTTTTCATGTTGGGAGCTACTTTGGCCCACTTGGCCCCAACTTTAGAACTTAGGATAAAATAATTACCCATACTTTATACTTTAAGAAATATTAATATAATATTCCTTTTTGGCTTAAGATCCCTAGATTAGCCATTTTCCTTAACTTTTAGTCTCCTCCCTTTCCCTAACTAGTGGAGTTTAGTCCCCCATCTCTTTTATCGTGGTTGATCTACGCACAACAATGTATTTTATATTAATCATGATACATATACAAAAATAGGTGCACTGGCCTTTACCATCTAGGCTCTTAGGCCTAATCAAAACATAAGCATCCTAGATTATAATAAATTGGCTCACCAGCCTATAAAACACAACATATACACAAAGGCTCCCTAGCCTCAATATCGCGCGCACTTAAGTTGTTGCACGCGGTATCCTAAAATGTGCACACTTCATCATTTTACTACACAGTACATGTGCGCACTATGCCATGAAATGTGCATACAAATGATATCAAAACAACTCACCAGCTTAAGTACATTTTCATTTACATTACAATTGGGTTCGGCCTAGGGATATTACAAACCAAATACCTACATGTGGAGAAACTGGCCTTGGCAGTTGTTCAAGCTGCCCAACATTTTCATCATTATATCTTATTACGCATAACCACTATTATTTCTGACTGCAACCCTATGCAACATATCCTTACGCGACAATTGCTATGGGGAAAGTACTCCAAATTGATAGTTATTCTCCAGGAGTTTGACTTGGAGTTTGAACCCGCTAAGTCGAAGAAATATTTGGTTTTCACCGAACTGATATGTGATCTTCCCTCCACTGAGACATAAAATGTGGTAGAGGATTCCTTTCTTGACAAATCCATTTTTCTAATCAGTTATGATGACATATGGTACTGATATATTATTATCTATCTCCAGACTCAAACTTTCCGGCCCGATCTATCTAGTACAGATCATCGTCGCATACGCTATCAAGCTCGAGAATACATCATTCTCGGTGATACCCTTTATCACCATGGTATTGACTTCATTTTTCGACGATGTCTCACTTATGATGAAGCTGAGAAAGATTTGAATGATTGTCACTCTGGAGCATGTGGCGGTCATATGTCTAGGTATGCCACTGCCCAAAATATCTTATGAGAAAGTTATTTCTGGCCTTCTTTATTTAAGGACTGCATCACTGCTATTCAGAAATTCCATGCTTTCCAAACTTATAATAACAAGATAAGATCTCATCCTTATCCTTTACATCTTGTAGTTTATGTTGGACCATTCTCCAAATGGGGCGTTGAATTCATGACATGTAACCCTCACTCAGCCGGGGGGCATGGATACATCATTGTAGCTATGGATTATTTCACTAAATAGGCCTTGACGATGCCTACATTTGATAACAATGGGAAAACCACAACATTGTTTATATTGAATCATATCATTACTCGGTTTTGTATCCTTGAATCTATCATTACTGATCACGATAGTCATTTTCAGAATTTTATGATGTCTGAACTTACTGAAAAGTTGGGTCTTCTCCATGAAAAATCGACCCCCTATTATCCATAGGCCAATGGCCAGGTTGAAGTAATCAATAAAGTTCTCATTACTATGCTTCGACGGATGATAGGAATTCATAAGACAATATGGCACATGATGTTGTTCTCAGCATTATGGGCCTATCAAAAATTCATTAAATCTTCCACGCGATTTACACCTTTCCAACTAGTTTATGGTATCGAGGATATCTTGTCGATTGAATGTGAAATACCATATTTGAAACTGATCGTTGAACTTCTCCCCAATACCTCTACTGAAGAAGAGAGGCTTTTTTAATTAATGCAACTAGACGAAACCCATAGAGATGCCTCCCTAGTTGTTGAAACTTGGAAGAAATGTGTTAAATCTTAATACGACAAGCATGTCAAGCCACATGTTTTTTTTTAAGGTGATCTAGTTATCCTTAACGAACATGATCATGATTTTCTAGGGGATGGTAAATTCAAGGCCATGTGGCAAGGTCCTTACATTGTCAAACATGTGTTGGAGAAGGGAGCTTTAGGCCATTATTTGTAATTATACCTCCTAGTCTCCTATATATACCAAGGAGACATTTTCATTTTGAATCATCTTGTACTTGAACATTTAAGTGGGGTAAAAGGAGGTTGCCCCCT
>SNQJ01S0008994.1:0-13412 GCA_010110895.2 Picea sitchensis
TGTGTTGTTTATGCATTTCATAATTTAGTTGTTCTCTTCATATCCTGTACATGCATTTTTATTGTGTTAATTAGTGTGTTGTTATAGTTTAATTCCTTTGACTCTCTTTTGCGGGTTAGTATGATGGATTGTGTTAGCATGCCTTGATCTTGTAGTTAGGAACGGATTTTCAAATCCCTAGACTAACCCCATGTGTAGTTATATATTAGATTATGTCTTTATTTATGATTTTAGAATCATGTTTAAAACAGAGTTTTAAATAGGATAGAACAAAGTTTTAATTTGGGTTTTCTTTGACAAGGATTTGATGGATGGATAGAGTTAATTTCAGTTTTTAATGATAGATTGTTTATTTCAGTTTTATATAGATCTTGCTTACTTAGTTGTTGGCTAATACATTTGGTAGTTTACTTTTTAATGTCATGTCTTAATTTATGTTATTAAGCATTTTCTTATTACAGTTTGAATTGTTAGAATAGATATAGCATAGTTTCATTTTATGTAATTTCCTTTCTAGAATTAAATCGCAATTATATTTCTTAGTTAATGATTGAATCTAGTTTTTCTTACATAGTATAGAAGTACAATGATGATCTCATTATATGTTGATGGTTAATAAATATGCAAGGTAATTGACGATTGTTTTTGTCATGGCTAAATTCTCATTGATTGTTTAATCCATACCTTTCACTTTGCTATTGAGGTCAATGTTGAGCTTATACCACTTGAATTATCCTTTGTTGTCAAGTGCCATCGAGATATCATACGACACCGGAGACATTCACACAACCACCAACACTATATTTGAGTTTTCATAGGTTAAAAGATAGTTTTCTTGTTTACATAGGTTAAAGGATAGTTTCCTTGTTTTCATAGATCAGAAAAGATAGTTTCTTGCTTTTGTAGATCAGAAGAGATAATTTATTGTTTTCATAGTTTCAAAAGATAGTTTAATTGTTGTTGTAGGATAGATGTCTTTGCTTTGATAGACTAGATAATAGTTTGCTTATGATAGGTTCAATACTAGTTGCTAGTTTTTCTTGCTTTCAATTAAATAGATTTACTTTCATGAATTAGAAATAGTTTTGAATTAAGAATTTAGTCCACTTGTCTCTTAGGCTAGATAGTTGTTCAATGAGAAGTTTTAATTTGATTACTTGCAGTAGAAGTTATCTTAGAGTAGTTAGTTGTCTATTTGCTTTAATAGGTTAGTTAGTTGTTTTGTTTATTTGCTTTAATAGGTTAGCTAGTTGTTTTGCTTACTTGTCTATTTGCTTTAATAGGCTAGTTAGTTGTCTTTGCTTACTTGTTTGCTTGCTTTAGTAGGATAGTTGTTTGCTTGTTTATTTACTTGCTTTTATAGGGTAGTTTCTCATGGAATGTAGGTTGGCAAGTTAAAATAGTCTGCTTTGGTTATTTGTTTATTATTAATCTTAATAGTTGTTTTTTCTTATTGTTATGAACTAGTTTGCTTTACATAGGGTTTTTACTTGTGTTCTTAGAACTATCCATCGATCCTTGGCCCAAAAGTACTTAGGTTACATAGTTTCAATTTGCTTAGTAGGGTTTTCTCATTAGATAGTTTTGCTTGAATAGATTAGCCTTTCTATAGCCACTTCCTTAGTTAGACTATACTACTACCAACCCTTCTACCTTTGGCATATATTTTGCTACAACTCTAAGTTTACTTACCCCGGGTTGAAAATTTAATTGAGGGTTTTTAGTGTGTTTTTAGTGCATATATAACACCCATCATTTTTGGCATCATTACCAGGGAGTTATCTCAAGGTAGGAAATAGTTAGGAAATAGATCATTTCTAGACCTTAGCATTAGATTGGTGGCGAGGGAACTTTAAGACGAGAGGTAAGAACCTGTGCATATGCTCTAGCAAGTTCCCCCAAACCCAATGGTAGTTGTTTGTTTTTGTTTACTTTCATGAATAGACCTAGAGACCAGATGGTAGCTTTTTCTTTTGTTTTTTCTTTCTTTCATGAATAGACCTAGAGATCCAAAAGGTAGATACATTGAATCTAAATCAGAACTTTCAACCTAGGTTCCTTCCTATCTCTTTGGGGGAAGGAACGTTCCACTTATAAAATCCACAGACCAATACCGAAAAACAGAAGCTAGCTCAACTCAAAGAGCTAAAGTATTCTCTGAAGAGACTACACAGGGAGCACTATAGAACAACAAATTGAAGCATCAATCATATTAGGACATGAGGCAAGATGACTTGAGCCTTCCGTAGAACCAAAAAATACAACCTTTTCTTTTACACCACCACCAGGAGATCCTAATTTTGAAGATATCATAGACCCTGAACAAGTGAATCTTTTGTTTGGTAGTTCAGCCAATGCGATTATCTCTCAAACTGACATAGAAACTTTGGCGCCAATAGTCTCAACCAGCTCGAGTAGAGTCCCATACATCCAATCCATAGGAAAACCTTTCCATCAAAGGGAAACCTTGTTTTCTTCAAAGGTAAAACCACCCAGGTACTCTCTTTTTGGAAACCAAGCCAATATGGATGATCAGGAGGACCATAACAATGTAAGACATGGGGAGGAAGAAGAAACTGGAAACCAAACCGAAACTACCTTTGGGTTTCCAATTTTGGACACCACTCCAAATGTCAACATGAAGAATATTCCTCTCTCGGCACTACCTACCTTTTACGGTAAAAACAATGAAGATCCAGACACCTTCCTATTTGAATTTGACATCTTGTGTAGGAGATACAACTACATACAAGATGCCTAGAAGCTAAAACTCTTTCCTGCCACCCTTAAAGACTCTACACTAAGATGGTTCATGGGGTTGGGAGAATCTAATATTAGGTCTTGGGAAGCCATGAAAGACATCTTTCTTAAGAATTACCAAGACTATTGCAAGACCAAAGAGTCTCGTAATGACATCTTTAAAATCCAACAATTAGAAGATGAGACCCTTGAATATTATATGGAAAGATTTGGTTATATCTCCCAGAAGTCAAAATACCATGACCTCCCAGAGGATGCAATTAGGGCTCTTTTCCTTAAGGGAACTTCAAAAGAATATCTAGAGATTCTAAACCTGATGGAATCAGGTGACATCTCTCATAAACCATTTGCTGAAATATGTGAAATGTGTAAAAATTACTCAAGGAGTAGAGCCAAAACAGGAAAGAATGTTCGGGACCCTTACAATAGAAGCTTAAAACCATTTAGTTCATGTGGTATCACAAGAGTGGGGATAGGGAACCTTTTAGAGAAATTCAAGATAGATATCTTAAGCACAATAGGTTCCTAGTTGGACACCCTAAAAATCAAAAAGAAACAGGAGGAGGAAAATGCAGCAATGAGCATATATTTCCCAAGATGCAGGAGGAAGCATTCCTCAAGGGAATTCCCATTAGATAACATTTCAGTTTGTGGCTTCTGTACAGAAGACCATGTGACTGAAAAATGTCCATCATTGCTTGGTTTATTAGCCATCTATAGGAGTGGAGATCCTGGGGAGTCTTCTTATGCACCTAGGAGGCCATGGCAGCCTAGCAATTAACTCACATACCTAGATCTACAGTCTCAAGTTCCACCCAATTATCAACAACAAAAACAGTGGAACTCACCAGGTTGGAAAAACTGGTCTACTCAGTACCAACATCCATACTTTCAAGGATGGAGAGGAGGACATAACCAAGGAAACCCTCAAGCTCCACCTATCCCTATGTCCAACCATCATTATCCTCGGTTCCCACCGAACACTACACAGCTTATGCCAGGTTTTGTTCCACCACCTTTACCTCCTATTCCACAAAAACAACTGCTACAATATCAAAATGTAAGCTCCCTGAGACCAAAACTATTACCAGAACAACCAATGTCGAACCCCAATAATAAGCCCCCTTAACCTCTTCACAATGTTGAGATGCAGGCCTTCCCAACATATGTTATTATTCTTGTTCCATTACAGGAAATTCGACTAAGATCGGGAAAAGTTTTAGAGAGGCAGAGACCTTCAGTAGCCATCTAGGAAGAAGAAGAAGAAGAAACCCCCAAACAACCCATAGATGACACTAGGTGGGAAGATGTTATTGTCCCGAAAATTCAAGAACCCAAGCTTCCCCAAATTGAACCTTCACAAATTACGAAGGTCCCTCCTTATCTAGACTGATTGGTAATCGAGAAACCTACCACCCGACCGTAATTTGACATCTTGAATGAATTGAAAAATGTTTGTGTCAAGATTCCTATGCTTCAATCCATTAAAGACATTCCAATCTACAGTAAGGTAGTCAAAGAATTGTGTATCAATAAGCCAGGTAGGAAGCAAAAGGACCCCCCTACAATACACTATTAGAGCAGCCAAAACTAGCAAAATATGTGAACCCAAGAAACCTCATAGTGACCATAACCATTAATGAGGTCTTCATTGGAAACACTCTCATAGACCTAGGGGCAGCCATCAATGTTATGACCGCTACTACCTTGGAACAATTACAGTTACAACCTCTTCTTCGACCTACCCCAACCATTTCTGAATTAGCAGATAAGACTAGGGTTATACCTGAAGGAATTTTAGATGATGTCATTGTTACTTTAACCTCATGGGAGTACCCTGTAGATTTTCTTGTCATTCATTCAAAGGATCCTGCCAAAGGCCATCCCGTCATTTTGGGAATACCTTGGCTAGCCACAACCAATGCATTTATTGGTTGTAGAGAAGGAGAAATGACCATCTCAAATGGCCATGACCATCTCAAATGGTCTTTCTATCCATAAGCTCACCATTTACCCTCCAGCTCAACCTATTATGGAGAATATATGGTGGCTTGAATTTCCATACGAGAACGAGGATTGGGAAGAACCTATATTGCCAAGTGACCATGCATGGGCACTTCAGGAGCACACAACAGAAAATGTGTTAAGCCGGTTTATTTCTGCTATCACATTTGTGGATTTTCCACAGTCCTTTACCCAATTTGAGTACATGTTTGGGGAATAATTTCAAGAACAATTAGACCCATCCATTTTGTCTTCGACATCTTTTATTTACGATATAGATGAGTCTTCCATGTCTTACACTATGCCCTACAAGATTAGTCCATGAAAATTTTTACATATAAACTCTGGGCTAGATGCAAACCAACAGAAGCAGTTAGTAGATATCCTTAAACAACAATCAGGAGCATTTTCCTAGGAATACACTGACATGAAGGGTATACACCCCAACACATGCATCCATCACATATATACTTGAGGGGAAGTAACACCTGTTAGGAAACCCCGGAGAATGATGAACCCATCACTTAAAGATATAGTCAAGGAGGAGATCCAAAAGTTGTTAAATGTCAGATTTATCTATCCAATCTCCAACAGTAAGTGGGTATTCCCGCTTGTATTGGTTCCAAAGAAAGTGATCGGGAAATTGAGAATTTGTGTTGATTTCCGGGAACTCAACAAAGCCACTATGAAAGACTACTTTGCTCTCCCTTTCATTGACCAAGTTCTAGATACCTTGTCTAGAAAGGAGTATTTTTCCTTTCTAGATGGGTAGAGAAGGTACAATTAGATTCTTATAGCACCCGAGGACCAGGATAAGACTACCTTTACTTCTCCTTGGGGCACCTATGCCTATAGGGTCTTATCATTTGGATTGTGTAATGCTCCTGCCACATCTCAACAAGTAGTATTAGGGATATTTTTCGATCTTATTCATGATTGTGTGGAGGTCTGCATGGATGACTTCACAGTCTACTGTAACACTTACCCAGAAGCCTTAGACAACTTAGAAAAAGTCTTCATCAAATGCCAGGAAATGAACCTATCTCTAAGACATGAAAAGTGCAAAATGTTGTTAACCGAAGGAGTGGTTCTAGGACATCATGTTTCATCTGAAGGGATAAAAGTCGATCCTGCAAAGATTGAAGTCATCATCGGACTTCCACCCCCCAAGACTCAAAAACAGGTGAGAAGCTTTCTTGGACATGTCGGATACTACTAGCGGTTTATTGAAAATTTTACAAATATTGTTGCACCTCTGTTTGGATTATTAATAAAATATGTTGATTTTGTTTGGACTGGGCAGTGTCAAACTACCTTTGAAACACACTGCCTTTGAAACCCTGAAAGCTAAGTTGTCTGTGGAACCAGTTCTTAGAGGGCCCAATTGGACTCTCCCATTTCATATATCCATTGATGCCTCCGACATTGCAATAGGAGGGGTATTAGGGAAGAAAGAGGACCACCAGTCCTATGCCATTTATTTTTGTGAGCAAGAACTTGTCTCCTACTGAGTTAAACTATACAGTTACTGAGAAAGAATTCTTGGCAGTTGTTCATGCTATTAACAAGTTTTGTCATTACATTACAGGTTATGAAGTATTTGTACATAATGATCATTCTACCATTATCTTCCTCATGAATAAACCCATAACTAATAGTCGAGTGACCAGGTGCCTTTTTTTATTGCAAGAATTTAACATCATTGTGCTTGACCGCCCTGGAAAGGATAATGTAGTAGCTGAATTTATTTCCCGAATAAAAAATGAGGATGATGGTATCCCTGTAGATGATAGTTTCCCAGACGAGCACCTCTTTGCCCTTTCTGTCAATACCCCATGGTTTGCGGATATGGAAAACTATCTGGCTACTAGGAAGTTACCATCTCATCTGTCACCTTATGAAAAGCGGAAAATTATTACACAAAGTGCTAATTACTCTTGGGTTGGTCATGATCTTTTTCGCACATGTCCTGATTTGATTATTCATAGATGTGTCCGAGAGGACGAGGTACCAGAAATACTATGAAGTTGTCATGGTGGACCATGTTGTGGCCATTTTTCTAACAAACAAACAGCATATAAGGTGTTACATTCGGGTTACTATTGGCCTAGCATTTTCAAGGATGCTACCAAGTATGTGAGAAGTTGTGATAGTTGCCAAAGGATAGGAAGACCTATGTCAGCTGAAGAAATGTCTTTGTGTGCCCAAGTTATGATAGAACCCTTCGAAAAATGGGCCCTCGACTTTGTAGGACCAATTTCACCCATGTCCCGTAGGAAGAACTATATTTTGGTTTGTACGAACTATGTCACGAAATGAGTAGAGGAAAAATCCCTATTCAGGGCTACAGAGAATTATGTTTTCAAAGTTATCTATGAAGACATCTTTACCCACTTTGATGTCCCTCATGAAATTGTTACCGACCAATGCACTCAATTCACTTCTAAGCTGATGAAAGAGCTAACAGAGAAATATAGGATTAAACATTGTAAATCTTCTCCATACCACCCGCAAGCCAATGTTCAGGTAGAATCCACAAACAAAGTTCTGGAAGCCATATTGACTGGGACTCTTCAATTACATCACTGGAATTGGGTTGATAGGCTCCCAGAGTCTTTGTGGGCATACTGAACTACCTAAAGAAACACCATTGGGCATACCCCTTATGAGCTAGTCTACGGGAAACAAGCACTTTTACCAATAGAATTCCAAGTAAGGACCTTCCGTATTGCCGCAGAATTAGGATTCAACCTGGATGAGGCTCAGAAGCAACGAGCCCTACAATGGAATGAGTTGGATGAAATCAGGCAAGATTCCATCCAACGGACAATATTAGTCCAAAACCAGAGGAGCAAGTGGCATGACAAGTTTATTAAGAAGAAACACTTTCAACCTGGTGATTGGGCTCTGTTGTTTGATTCCCGATTCAAAACCTTCAAAGGCAAAATCACCACTCGATGGTTGGGCCTTTATGAGGTAGACATTGGGTATGACAATGGAGCTGTAAAAATTAAAACAATTGATGATGGACAAGTCTCCTTTGTAGTAAATGGACATCGACTCAAATTTTATCATAAGCCCATTTCAAAAGAGGATTTTCTACAGGTCATATCAACTGACAAAGCATTGGCCTTAGTAGATGGGGAATTCCCCCCTTGTTCTTGAAAATTTTTCTGAATTTCCTACTGTATATATGTAAAAAAAATTGAATTTTGCTAATAAGACAATTCTAGAGATTTTTGTAAGTATTTATTTCACCGGGAGTACACAGTTTCAAGGATATTTCTTCAAAAATTGTTACACTTGAATTTTTTGTCTACTAAATAATCAAATGAATATTGACTTACTGTAATTAGCCATATTTTTGCAAGAATTCTCATTTTTAGGCATTCTAAAGTAGTTGCTCTTGAAAATCTTCACCACTGTATAAGGAAGTGATACCATAACTATCAAGCCTACAGGTCTCTCGTACAGTTTTTCCAAGAAACCTAAGTAAGTGAGTCAAGTGTATTTATCAAAGAGTAACAAGGAGGTCTAATTAGCGGTTAGTCATGGAAACATCACAATAACTACAAAGGAAAAAARTAAGTTGAGCCTAGAGATACCTTTCTATTCTTTCTCAATGGTACCATCCACTACACACTAAATAGCTTGATTATATCATATATTTAGATAGKCCATGTCCKCTTAAGTACCCCTTACATCGGTACAATCACTAAGTAATATAACGGAAAATCATCTCTAACATAAATACCATCCCATTGAAAAAAAAAAGTTGTTTTCAAAGTTGTTCCCCCATCTTCTTGCATAAAGAAATATTATACTAAAATCTTAAAAGATGGAGGGTTAGTCTCTGAGGGTGTAAAAGGCTAACCCGTCGAGATACTAAACAAGTCTGTTGGCAGCGGGTACCGACCTGTGGTATGACTAGGTAAACTTGTCGGAGTACTGAACAGGCTTGCTAGCAGCAGGGCATTCTACCTAGAGAGGATGGTAATCTGACAAAAACAAATAATAAATTTAAACTTGTCCTGATGTACGGAATTACTTGCAGACAAATCTGACATTAAATATGTGTGGTTAAGCTAAGGTTAATGAACTCCATAAACTTGCCATTGGGAAATAAATCTAAGACTATCTTGAAACTCTCTTGCCTATCTCTTCTTATCTATATATAGGATCTCTTATCCTATAGGTGGGGCCATCTTCTAACTGTCTCATCAGACCAATCTGTGAAATTTTATCTTTACACTTGACATACTATAAATCTTTGGCTATCGGGGGATTCTGACTGATTTCCTATACTTTTGATTGTGAGGTGTCACAATACTTAGGTGTGTGGGAGGGGTTCATGAGCTGACAAATGATCATTGCCTAAGAGAAATAAATCTTTGCAAGAGTTTTTGTATTATTACCATGATACAGGTTATTACATTAATAGTCATTTTATTTTTAAAGTGCTAAACTCCTGTGTGCTATAAATTACTGAACATATGCTTAACAGACCAGATCACTTTTATCGGTTTATCTTTCATTACAAGTTGTACATTGTAGGTTTGACAATACACAAGCTGTACATTGTAGGTTTGACAATACACAAGTTGTACATTGTAGGTTTGACAATACATTTTTTTACTTGCTATAACCTGTTCATTGTAGGTTTGACACTATATGTCATATGCAAGAGGGTTGAGAGAGCATGACAGCAAAATCAACAACAAGGGAACATTCTGCCTCTGCTCATTTACCACTGTGATTGTCAAAAACACTTCAAATTTTCAGGCTATCCATTACAGGAAGTGAAAATATATTTAACACAGAGGTACCAGATGAAGTACCGTATGAGGTGCCATATGAAATGTCGTATGAGGTGCCGAACGAAGTGCCATGTGAATTACACACCAGTAATTGTCCTAGATTCCAGGTAACAAGAACTCAATTACATTCAATTGAATTGGTTATAGACATTGATTGTAGATGCTTCATATGTTTATGATCAAATGTCCAAGTCAAAAGACTTGGACATTGATCTAACCACGCATCATTACATTGCTCCAAAACGAGCCGTCAAATTCGAATTCTCCACACATGGCAGCCCATGCGTACATATGTGCAACCCACTCCACTATAGGTGCATTCAAAATCGAGCTGGGCAACCATTATCTCCATTCGCCCTTGCCATTTTCTCTGCCCTGTGTTAAGAAATCACGCCCAACCTCGACCATTTCTTCCCATGTTCAAATCACGCTCAGACTGTGTGCAATTTGTGCCATCTCTTGGCCTGTTTGCACCCTTGCTTGGTGAATTTCACCTCTATCACAATGCCCAGGAGATATGAAGCTTCTTCCTATGCATATTTGTTTGCCATTCTCGAATTTGCACATTGCAGGGAGGTGTTTTTGCGTGCAGGTTGGGGGGAATTTTTGTCTAGCTTGCAAGGCCACGATGATGGCCTCTCCATGCAATTCTTCATCAGTTTCAATGGTAAGACAGCACATGTAGGGTCTCTTACCTTTAAAGTTTCAGAAGAGTCCATTTCTGCAGCTACAAAGCTCCCAAGAATGCGAGATAGATGGTTCAAAAACCACCAATTGCCGCACTCAAGTTATAACAGGGTGTTTAAGCATGAATTCGAGAGCATTTCAAGAGAAAAAGGGTATGCTAAGGAGTGGATAAAGGTGGAATTGATCAACCCCCTCATCATCATCACAAGGTTAATTACATGTGAAGGTAGATACTCCACCTTCAAAGTTTTTCATTTCAGATTGTTGGCTCATTTTATGTTCAACAAATCTTTGAACTTCCCCTTCTATTTTCTCAAAAGCTTGGAGAAGATGTCCTCTCAAGTGAGGAAGAATGTGACTAACCCGCACAACAAACTCTTTCACCATGGCCTGATCAAACTCTTTGTTCTATCCAAACTAGAGAAACAGGGGAAAACTTGGGATGCCTTTATCTACCAATTTGCAAACCCTCACTTGATAGTTAAGACCGGCAAAAAGCCACTTAGCCTAAAAACTATCTCTCCATCCAAGCCTCGCTCTCCAATAACTCCAAACTCCCTTGCACAAACCCTCTTTTTGTCGGAACAACACAAAAAGCTTGTTGATATCCCTACTTCTTCATCAGGTAAAAAGACCAAGAGAAAAGACCAAAAGAATCCTATTGTTAACCGCCCAATGCCTTCACTCTCTCTTGGTCCTACACCTAAGAAGCCCCAAGAAGCAATTCAGCAACACTTTCATGTTATTCCCACAAATAGGAGGGGATCCAATCGATTTGGTAAAGGACCCTTTCGAAAGAATACCCAGAGTACAAGAGCCAAACCTTATGCAAAACCCATGCCTACTTCAGATCCTATCCAAGTGTCCTCCGATGTTGATATCCCTCACAAGAGACCTAGGGAAGTTTCTGCGGATGGATTAGAGCCACTAAGGAAGACAAAATCATAGCCTACCTCTCCTTACCAATCCCCAATCACTCCTACCTCACCCATGCCTACTCTAGATCCTAAAATTGATAGATTTTCCACATCCCTCAAAGGATCTAAGCCTTCCTCAGAGATCATCGATTCTACCCCAACCATAGAGAAGCTACAAAATGAAAACCATCAGCTTCTCCAACAATTGGAAGAGAGGAAGACAATAGACACACAAATTCATCATGATAATGTAGTCCTTCAGGAAAAAGTTAACTCCCTTCAGCGATTGGTCGATGAGATGACCAAATCTAACCACGGCCTCAAAGCACAGCTGAAGCAACACAAGAGGCACAAGGCTAAATCTTCGCAGCAAGAAGGAGAAGCTTCCAAAGTTGATCCTCCTCAGCAAGCCTAGTCACGAGGGGTAACTTTTTTTTGTTTGCAGTGGGAACTACAAAATCGTAAGTGTGGGGGTAATGTTGGGCCTGAGATATGATCAATTTATGACAGTTATTAGACACTTTTGTCGAATGTACATGTGTTTTTCACGTTTTGAAGGATCTTTTTGAAGGATTTTATGCTAAAACAGTATGATCGACATTGGGTATGTATGATTCATGTTTAATGATTATATTGAGTATAATTCATCATGGTTTTACACTTCCAAGGATATGATTCACGTTTTTTGGTGTTACAGGGTGAAAACGCACCACATTTCTGCTTCCGACACTCCGTTCAGCACTCCTTCCAGCACTCGTTTTGGTACCCGATCCGGCACTCTGTCCAGCATTGCGTATTGCACAAAAATGGAGGGCGACTTGGTGGTTATGGTATTAGTGGCCAGTGATGGGCGAATCGAGAACATGGGTTTTGTTCGTGCTTGCCCCCTCCATCTACTGAACTTCCGACATAGCATAGTTTCATTTTATGTAATTTCCTTTCTAGAATTAAATCGCAATTATATTTCTTAGTTAATGATTGAATCTAGTTTTGCTTACATAGTATAGAAGTACAATGATGATCTAGTTATATTGTTGATGGTTAATAAATATGCAAGGTAATTGACGATTGTTTTTGTCATGGCTAAATTCTCATTGGATTGTTTAATCCATACCTTTCACTTTGCTATTGAAGTCAGTGTTGAGCTTATACCACTTGAATTATCTTTTGTTGTCAAGTGCCATCGAGAGATCATACGACACCGGAGACATTCACACAACCACCAACACTATATTTGAGTTTTCATATGTTAAAAGATAGTTTTTTATGTTTTCATAGGTTAAAGGATAGTTTCCTTGTTTTCATAGATCAGAAAAGATAGTTTCTTGCTTTTGTAGATCAGAAGAGATAATTTCTTGCTTTCGTAGTTTCAAAATATAGTTTAATTGTTGTTGTAGGATAGATAGTATTTTCTTTGATAGACTAGATAATAGTTTGCTTATCATAGGTTCAAGACTAGTTGCTAGTTCTTCTTGCTTTCAATTAAATATATTTCCTTTCATGAATTAGAAATAGTTTCAAATTAAGAATTTAGTCCACTTGCCTCTTAGGCTAGATATTTGTTCAATGAGAAGTTTTAATTTGATTACTTGCAGTAGAAGTTATCTTAGATTAGTTAGTTGTCTATTTGCTTTAATAACTTAGTTATTTGTTTTGTTTATTTGCTTTAATAGGTTAGCTAGTTGTTTTGCTTACTTGTCTATTTGCTTTAGTAGGCTAGTTAGTTGTCTTTGCTTACTTGTTTGCTTGCTTTAGTAGGATAGTTGCTTGCTTGTTTATTTACTTGCTTTCATAGGGTAGTTGCTCATTGAATGTAGGTTGGTAAATTAAAATAGTTTGCTTTGGTTATTTGCCTATTGTTATGCTTAATAGTTGTTTTTTCTTATTGTTATGAACTAGTTTTCTTTACATAGGGTTTTTACTTGTCTTCTTAGAACTATCCATCGATCCTTGGCCCAAAAGTACTTAAGTTACATAGTTTCAATTTGCTTAGTAGGGTTTGTTCATTATATAGTTTTGCTTGAATAGATTAGCCTTTAGATAGTCACTCCCTTAGTTAGACTATACTACTACCAACCCTTCTACCTTTCGCATATATTTTGCTACAACTCTAAGTTTACTTACTCCGGGTTGACAATTTAATTGAGGGTTTTTAGGGTGTTTTTAGTGCATATATAACACCCATCATTTTTGGCGCCATTGTCGGGGAGTTGTCTCAAGGTAGGAA